>JAWQFJ010006771.1:45000-55000 GCA_034096865.1 Theodoxus fluviatilis | reverse complement strand
TCTCTCTCTCTCCCTCCCTCCCTCCCTCCCTCCCTCCCTCCCTCCCTCCCTCCCTCCCTCCCTCCCTCTCTCCTTCCTTTCCTCCCTCTCTCCTTTCCTCCCTCTTCTCTCTCTCTCTCTCTCTCTCTCTCTCTCTCTCTCTCTCTCTCTCTCTCTCGCTCTCTCTCTCTCCCTCTCTCTGTGCCATTGAGTCTGTGACGGTTGTTCCAGTTTGTTGAGGTGTTTCGCAACATGTGGGATGAGCGTCCGGATCCAGAAATCAAGGTATCATGGGGGATTCTCACTACCACCTTCCAAGTAGAGTAGCGGTAGTGGTGGTGGTGGCTAGAATGATAAAACACAGGATCCCCTCCCTCCCTTGCTGCTGTGAAGGGATTGGTTTTATATAGGGACTTTCCACTTATATCTGGCACGCAAACTGCTTTATTCTTTACCTCCTGATCCAAAGGCCGCTTCGAATAATTTTTTACTGGCGCCGAACGACACACACAGTGGCAGGCAGAAACAAAACACGCAGTCAGATACCAGCAGCATCTCTGTGGCGGAGTGAGTGGTGCACTGGACCTGCAGTCAGTTGCAGTTAGTGGGCGCTGCACTGGAAGCCGTGTGGACCTTGGGGTTGCATCCTTGAGCAAGGTGCTTTACTCACATTGCTTCTCCCCACCCAGGAGTAAAATGGGTACCTGTGAGGGCTGAGCTGGAAAATTGTGAAAGCTAACTTTGGCGCGTTCATCCACAGCCTGGTTGCATGCACCCCAGGGAGTTGAGATGGTGTTGGAGGGATAAAAAGAGTAGGGGGTAAAAGTGTGTTGTTTGAGCATCCATCAGTGGGCGGAAAGTTGCAATATAAAAAGGAGCACCCTTCCTTTAGCCTCTAGTCCCTAGGGATCACTCCACACCACTGCTGGCTCAGGGCTGCACACAAAGGGTTAATCTAGAAGAGGCCAGATAGAACTCAAATCACCATTTCTCTTTACTTGAAAAATCATATTTTTTACTTATCGTGGATTCCCTGAGTGCTCATAGGGCAGGTCAGACAAGACAGCACACAATTCGTGGATTTCCATCAATTTCTTCCTTCCTTTTTCTTTTTTTTTCACTATAGGAAAAAAAGTTTAGGATTGGCAGAAAAAATTGGGTGGGTTGGGTTACCATGACCACAACTTGTTTGGGGGGTTGCCTAATCCCACTTCAGCATGCCACGCTTGCCATCACAGGTATCTGTTTTACTCTGGGCGAGGCAAGGCAAGCATAGCGCCTTGCCCAGGGATGTAAATGTCCAGAGCTGCCACCAACAGCTTCAAGAGGACAGAGGGTAGCACTCTAAATTGCCTGATTGGAGCCCTTGTGTAGTGACAGGCTGGAGAACCCTCCGAGAATTAGCAAATTTCTGGATAAAATATTTCTGACTTCTGAAGGGAGAAAATAGAATTTTTCTGGAAAAAAAAAATCAGAACCAATAAAGTCAATGTTACAAACTAGTTTTGTCTCGAGTGACTCCGTGCTTTCATGCTTAGGCAGAGCTTGATAGCGCAGTGAATAAATGTCTGCCTTGCTTGACCCCCTACTAGGGCCTTGCCCCTTGACCCCGCAAGGGTCTAGACATCCTCTGGACCACAGCCCTTTTCATAGATTTTTTTTTGGTCGGTGGTTTTTTGACTCACATGCGAAGCAAAAGTGAGTCTTATATGTACTGAGCCGTTTCGTCCGTCTGTCCGTCCGGGCGTCCGTCCGGGCATCCGTCCGGGCGTAAAAAACTTAAACGTTGGATTTTTCTAGGAGACTATTAAGTCTATCAACACCAAATGTGGCATGATGGTGTATGATGACAAGGCCTCAAAAAACATACATAGTGACTTGACCTTGCTTCAAGGTCAAGGTCACAGGAGCCATAAATGTGGTCTCAAAAACAGTCATTTTTCACATTTTCCCAATTTTCTCCCACGTTATTGAGAATGGCAACCTTAGCTACAAGTGGTATATAGGTATATTGCTTCAAGGTCAAGGTCACAGGAGCTCTTCAAAGTTGGATTGTATACATATTTTGAAGTGACCTTGACCCTGAACTATGGAAGATAACTGTTTCAAACTTAATAATTATGTGGGGCACATGTTATACTTTCATCATGAGACACATTTGTTCACATATCATCAAGGTCAAGGTCACTTTGACCCTTATGAAATGTGACCAAAATGGGGTAGTGAACCACTAAAAGTGACTATATCTCATGGTAGAAAGTGCCAATAAGCACCATTGTGCTTCCTATGTCTTGAATTAACAGCTTTGTGTTGCATGACCTTGGATGACCTTGACCTTGGGTCAAGGTCACATGTATTTTGGTAGGAAAAATGTGTAAAGCATTTCTTTGTGTATGATGTCATTGGTAGGTTTAGTTGTTTGACCTTGACCTTGAAGGTCACCTGAAGGTCAAGGTCATATAAAGGTCAAGGTCAAGCATGTGAGTCGTATGGGCTTTGCCCTTCTTGTTTGACTAGTGTCTGACTGTAATGTCTGACTGTAGTGTCTGACTGTAGTGTCTGACTGTAGTGTCTGACTGTAGTGTCTGACTGTAGTGTGTACTTAAAGATTTAAGGAAGGGTGGGAAGCGCCAATTAGAGTTGATCACTTTGCCCAAGGATGCAACTCAAAGATCTGTTAGCTTTAAATGTAGCCACCACTAGCCACAATTGACTGTGGATGAGTGCTCTAGCCACTGGACTAGAGCCCGGATGTACTGTGTGAACCTGAGATTCAAGGAAGGGTGCAGGGAGGCTACGCAAGTTAATCATTTTGCCCAAGGATGCAACTCAAAGATCTGTTAGCCTTAATTGTAGCCACCACTCGCCACAATTGACCGTGGATGAGTGCTCTAGCCACTGGACTAGAGCCAGGATGTAGTGTGAACCTGAGATTCAAGGAAGGGTGCAGTGAGGCTACGCAAGTTAATCATTTTGCCCAAGGATGCAACTCAAAGATCTGTTAGCCTTAAATGTAGCCACCACTAGCCACAATTGACTGTGGATGAGTGCTCTAGCCACTGGACTAGAGCCCGGATGTAGCGTGCACTTGAGATTCAAGGAAGGGTGCAGGGAGGCTAAGCAAGTTAAACTACATGTAGAGAGCTTTTGGAGAGTGCAAACCTCCACCGAGGAAGCCACAATACAGTTGAATAGACAGCTGGTCTTCCATGACCTGTATAATTCAGACAACATCTTCTGCTAGCCAGGCCTGATGCTATGAAGTCTAGTTAATTTTAGCACTTGCTAGCAATCTCACAGCGTGGAACGCATATGCTGGCTTGTGGTAACTGCTCTGCAGCAGCCTAAGGCATCGTCATCAAAAGTTATCATTATGGTCGTAACTTCAGAACAAGATAACAGATTCCCTCCAAAATGTAATGGGTTGTTCCTTGGGTGAAACCCTGATCGTGCACCAACTTTCATTGTGATCCTTTTTAGTCATTTTGCTGAATAACAAACTAACAGAGCAAACAACTGACAGAAAAACATAACTTCCTTGGGGGAGTAATTAATCACTTTGCCCAAGGATTTAACACAAGGATTTAACCCAAGGATTTAACCCAAGGATTTGACGCAAGGATTTAACCCAAGGATTTAACCCAAGGATTTAACCCAAGGATTTAACCCAAGGATTTAACCCAAGGATTTAATGCAAGGATTTAACCCAAGGATTTAACCCAAGGATTTAATGCAAGGATTTTACCCAAGGATTTAACGCAAGGATTTAATGCAAGGATATAATCCAAGGATTTAATCCAAGGATTTAACCCAAGGATTTAACCCAAGGACTTAACACAAGAATCTGAGCAGCTTCAAATGTCACTACCACCAGCCTCAATGGACAGCGGACGAGCGCTGTCCCCAATGGACTAGAGCCACCGCGGTGTAGTGTTCTTGAGATGTGAGAAGGGGAGACATGTTTTTCTCTGGTCCTGCATGTGAGTAACTCTCCTTCTGCCAAGGCTTGTCAAAGCAAGAAGTGGGATAGTCGCAGACGATGGAGTCGGCTGTGGGTGAGATGCGTCGAGGATTTTTTTTCTTCTTCTTCTTTTCCCTCCAGATTTCAATCACCTGCCCACCTCGTTGCATTTCTGTTGAGTTCTCCTGTCCCAGTTTATGTTACAATCCCCAAAATTTGGTTTGTTCAGTTTTGTTCTTGGCCTAAGATATATATATATATATATATATATATATATATATATATATATATATATATATATATATATATATATATATATTCTTTCATGTAGTAGCTTATTATGGATGTTTTGTTTTGGAAGCTGTGGAGAGAAGTAATCAATAACTAGATCTAAAACCAGAAAATAAGGTCTCCATGGTCAAGGTAAAGTTCGGTAATGAAAAACTTATATTTCTCTGTTGATAACAGTTGCTTTCTGAGTCTTTTGTTTGACCAGCATTAGACACTTCAGGAAGTGGAAAAATGGAAATAGAACGGAAGTTTTAGTTGCTTTATCTGTTGAGAAGGTAAGTTTGTAAAGCATCGTTGTTCACAGTTTGCACTTGTGGATATTTCCACAACCACTGTCGCAGTGTTTCTTCAGGACAACTGCCGTGCAAAGGAGCACACACACTGCTAGGCCTTCACCTGAAGCATGCACGGAAGTCACTCCACTTCTCTGTTTCCTGGGAAAATGCACTTATGCTGTTTTGACTTTTCTTTCTATAGACTTATCCTTGCATTTGGTTCACTGATGGGACAAAATCTATGTCTGAATAATCAACTCTTAATTTGGCCCTTGTTGTCTTACCATTAGGATTTCAAGGCAATCTCGCTTCTTTATTTTCATTTTTTTCTTATAATTTAGAACTTAAAGAACGTAATCATTAAAAACAAAGTGAGGATGATGAAATGAATGGGATGTCTTCATGAATATTTGTCATATAGTTCTTTTTTAATATGGAAATGTGGTTGAGAAAAATATTCTGAATTGCATGATTTTGTGTGATAATCGTTTGGTTTTAGGTAGTAACTGAGGAATCAGCAGTTCAATTATTTAAAACAAAAAATGGAAATAAGTAACAATGGTTTATACATATATTTGTGCATCTACAATAAATGTTGCCTTCTGCCATGTGTGGAATAGTACAAATTCATTGTCTGGCCAAAGATGGATTCTCTCTCTCTCTCTCTCTCTCTCTCTCTCTCTCTCTCTCTCTCTCTCTCTCTCTCTCTGTCTCTGTCTCTGTCTCTGTCTCTCTGTCTCTCTGTCTCTCTCTCTCTCTCTCTCTCTCTCTCTCTCTCTCTCTCTCTCTCTCTCTCTCTCTCTCTCTCTCACACACACACACACACACACACTCTCATTACATCACTGAAGGTATCAGGGTATGTATGACAAGTTGAATTCCGCACCATTGACAGTCAACAGCTAGCTCTTGTCTTCTCTGTCCTCACAGGTGATAGTGCGGACTGTGTCTGGAATGTTTGACAAGCTAAAGACGTCGCTACCCAGTTTGCCCCAGGAGCTGCCAACTCTGCCATTCCTGGAGAAACCTGTCGAGCGCCGTGACACCACGCAGCAGCGCCAAGACCTTGACAACATCGAGCCGCAGTTTTCCCTGAAAGACAGCCAGGTGTGTAGTTGTTCCAGAAAGATAGCCAGGTATGTAGTTGTTTCAGAAAGATAGCCAGGGATGGAGCTTTCCTTGAAAGATAGCTGCATGGAGCTCTCATTGAAAGATAGCCGACATGGAACTTTTCTTGAAAGATAGCCTGGCATGGAACTTTCCTTGAAAGATAGCCAGTCTGGCATGGAGCTTTCCTTGAAAGATAGCCGGCCTGGCATGGAGTTTTCATTGAAAGATAGCTAGGCATGTAGTTCTTCCAGAAAGACAGCCAGGTATGTAGTTGTTCCAGAAAGACAGCCAGGTGTGTAGTTGTTGCAGAAAGACAGCCAGGTGTGTAGTTGTTCCAGAAAGTCAGCCAGGTGTGTAGTTGTTCCAGAAAGACAGCCAGATATGTAGTTGTTCCAGAAAGACAGCCAGGTGTGTAGTTGTTCCAGAAAGACAGCCAGATGTGTAGTTGTTCCAGAAAGACAGCCAGATGTGTAGTTGTTGCAGAAAGATAGCCAGGTGTGTAGTTGTTCCAGAAAGACAGCCAGGTGTGTATTTGTTGCAGAAAGATAGCCAGATGTGTAGTTGTTGCAGAAAGATAGCCTGGTGTGTCATTGTTCCAGAAAGATAGCCTGGTGTGTAGTTGTTGCAGGAAGACAGCCAGGTATGTAGTTGTTCCAGAAAGATAGCCTGGTGTGTCATTGTTCCAGAAAGATAGCCTGGTGTGTAGTTGTTGCAGGAAGACAGCCAGGTATGTAGTTGTTGCAGAAAGATAGCCTGGTGTGTAGTTGTTCCAGAAAGACAGCCAGGTGTGTAGTTGTTCCAGAAAGATAGCCAGATGTGTAGTTGTTGCAGAAAGATAGCCTGGTGTGTCATTGTTCCAGAAAGATAGCCTGGTGTGTAGTTGTTGCAGGAAGACAGCCAGGTATGTAGTTGTTCCAGAAAGATAGCCTGGTGTGTCATTGTTCCAGAAAGATAGCCTGGTGTGTAGTTGTTGCAGGAAGACAGCCAGATGTGTAGTTGTTGCAGAAAGATAGCCTGGTGTGTAGTTGTTGCAGAAATATAGCCTGGTGTGTAGTTGTTGCAGAAAGACAGCCAGATGTGTAGTTGTTGCAGAAAGATAGCCTGGTGTGTAGTTGTTCCAGAAAAATAGCCTGGTGTGTAGTTGTTCCAGAAAGACAGCCAGGTGTGTAGATGTTCCAGAAAGACAGCCTGGTATGTAGTTGTTCCAGAAAGACAGCCAGGTATGTAGTTGTTCCAGAAAGACAGCCTGGTATGTAGTTGTTCCAGAAAGACAGCCTGGTGTGTCGTTGTTCCAGAAAGACAGCCAGGTGTGTAGTTGTTCCAGAAAGACAGCCAGGTGTGTAGTTGTTCCAGAAAGACAGCCAGGTGTGTAGTTGTTCCAGAAAGACAGCCAGATGTGTAGTTGTTCCAGAAAGACAGCCAGGTGTGTAGTTGTTCCAGAAAGACAGCCAGGTGTGTAGTTGTTCCAGAAAGACAGCCAGGTATGTAGTTGTTGCAGAAAGACAGCCAGGCTTGTGGCTTTCCCAGAAGGAAAGATAGGGATGTCGCTTTCCCTGAAAGATTGGCAGTCATATCACTCTCCCTGAAAGATAGCCAGGCATGTTGCTCTCCTTGAAAAAAAGGCAGTCATGTAGCTCTATCTGAAATATTGTCAGACATGTAGCTCTCCTTGGGAGATAGCTAGGCATGTAGCTCTCCCTGAAAGATAGCCAGACATGTAGCACTCCTTGAAAGATAGCCAGACATGTTGCTCTCCTTGAAAGATAGCCAGACATGTTGCTCTCCTTGAAAGATAGCCAGGCATGTAGCTCTCCCTGAAAGATAGCCAGACATGTAGCACTCCTTGAAAGATAGCCAGGCATGTAGCTCTCCTTGAAAGATAGCCAGACATGTAGCTCTCCTTGAAAGATAGCCAGGCATATAGCTCTCCCTTGAAAGATAGCCAGATGGAAAGTTCTTCATGAGAGGTAGTAGGTATAACTCTCCCTGAATAATAGCTGGATGTGTAGCTCTCCCTGAAAGGTAGCCAGGTAAGCCTTGCAGGACAGTTAGCCAGGTGTGTTGTTCTTCTAGTAGGAGAGCCAGGGTGTGTTGTCCTCCATGAAGATAGCTGGATGTTTAACTCTTCTTGAAGGAAGGCCAGGGTGTGTTGTTATCCATGAAGAAAGCTGGATGTGTTGCTCTTCCTGAAGGAAGGCCAGGGTGTGTTGTCCTCCATGAAGATAGCTGGATGTTTAGCTCTTCTTGAAGGAAGGCCAGGGTGCGTTGTCCTCCATGAAGATAGCTGGATGTTTAGCTCTTCCTGAAGGAAGGCCAGGGTGCGTTGTCCTCCATGAAGATAGCTGGATGTGTTGCTCTTCTTGAAGGAAGGCCAGGGTGTGTTGTCCTCCATGATGATCACCTGGTAAGCATCATTTTGCTGAGTCTAGGGGGTTGCACTTTAGTGATTCCTTGCCCGACTCAGATTCCCAAAAGAAACGTCTCGACAATTTCATCGAGGGGTGACATGGCATCTCTCAGATGTTTCACAGGAATGCAAATAACTGCATTTGCTTTGGCTGGTATTGTGACCCCAACTATTATGTGTGTGGACCTACAGAAGAACTGTTCTAACCAGAGTTTGCCCCCCCCCCCCCCCCCCCCCCCCCCACTCCTGTGTTGGGGGTTAAGAATTGACCCACTGCATCTCCCTATGCAATTTATAAGAGGTGAATAACTAGTGACATAGTGACCTGATTTTGCACTTACTCAAATACTACTGTATTATAGTGATTTTCATGCTGGCCTTACATAGCCTACAAAGGCTGATAGGCCATAAAACTTCATCCATCCAACCATTCATTCATCCATTCATTCATTCATTCATTCATCCATCCATTCATTCATTCATCCATCCATTCATTCATTCATTCATCCATTCATTCATTCATTCATTCATTCATTGTTTTCTCCCTGCTGGAATTTATTGTCTCATCTTCCTTTAGAAACCTCTGATCCACTTTGAATCCAATTTCATGACCCCACCCATCTTATTTTGGCTCAATTTCGCCTCCATGACCCAACCCACACAGGTCATCCAAACTTGGCCTTGACCTCTTACCTTTACTACAGTGAACAACCTTGAACCTGACTGCAGCTGTGACCTTGACCCTTTGCCTTTTCAGTCTTCCACCACCATGGAGAGGCTGACAGAGTTCGTGAAGAAGGGCCTGGATAGACTGCTTGCAGGGGAGGTAACTCGAGCAGTGTCGGATTCAGAGTGGCCTCCCCCTGTCATGCCCCAGTTGCCCAGACTGGAGGGAGATGGGTCAGAGCAGCCTGACCTTCCAGTGGCTCACCAAGGTCAAGGTCAGTGGCCTGGATGATGCAAGCGCTGCTTGGTCAGTGACAGTGAGAAAGCAAACCAGTGAGGTTGTGGTGGACTGGATGATGCAGGTGCTGCTTGGTCAGTGACAGTGAGAAAGCAAACCAGTGAGGTTGTGGTGGACTGGATGATGCAGGCGCTGCTTGGTCAGTGACAATGAGAAAGCAAACCAGTGAGGTTGTGGTGGACTGGATGATGCAGGCGCTGCTTGGTCAGTGACAGTGAGAAAGCAAACCAGTGAGGTTGTGGTGGACTGGATGATGCAGGCGCTGCTTGGTCAGTGACAGTGAGAAAGCAAACCAGTGAGGTTGTGGTGGACTGGATGATGCAGGCGCTGCTTGGTCAGTGACAGTGAGAAAGCAAACCAGTGAGGTTGTGGTGGACTGGATGATGCAGGCGCTGCTTGGTCAGTGACAGTGAGAAAGCAAACCAGTGAGGTTGTGGTGGACTGGATGATGCAGGTGCTGCTTGGTCAGTGACAGTGAGAAAGCAAACCAGTGAGGTTGTGGTGGCCTGGATGATGCAGGCGCTGCTTGGTCAGTGACAATGAGAAAGCAAACCAGTGAGGTTGTGGTGGACTGGATGATGCAGGTGCTGCTTGGTCAGTGACAGTGAGAAAGCAAACCAGTGAGGTTGTGGTGGACTGGATGATGCAGGTGCTTCTTGGTCAGTGACAGTGAGAAAGCAAACCAGTGAGGTTGTGGTGGACTGGATGATGCAGGTGCTGCTTGGTCAGTGACAATGAGAAAGCAAACCAGTGAGGTTGTGACGTTAAAAAAACCCAACAGAAAACAGCAACGACAATAATTATTAATAAAAATGCTGCAGCAGCTGCAGCAGCAGCAGCAGCAAAGATGAGGATTTGGAATCCATGATAAAGAATAGTGTATGGTAAGAAGTATTCATACAAAGGCATCTCAAAATCTAGTTAAGGGCAGAGCAAAATGAGAGTAGAATAAAACTAGAGAACACTCGGAGTAGCGCACAAACCTCAGACAAGGCAGCCGCAGAGATGAAGGC
>JAWQFJ010006771.1:20000-35000 GCA_034096865.1 Theodoxus fluviatilis | reverse complement strand
CAGATATGGAGACACTTGCTGTTCATTTGCAATGTTTCTGTTGACAGACTTTTCTATTGTCCATCTGTAGCATCTTCATTGAAAATGTACACTTCACACACAGACAAATCCAGAGAATTATGTATGGTACATAATGATATATGGGATTCACAAATAAGTTGGTGAAATTTTTATTTAAAAAAGAAAACTTTCACTGCCATCTAAAAGGTCGTGGTCAAGATATTTTCCTTCTGCAGTATTTGCGATTACATGTCATTTAAACACAGTTGCCTTGGCAACTACATATAATTGACTGGCAGGAGTTACGTCAGATTCTTGGGTTAAAGTGTGAAATCCAGTGTGCCTCTTTTTGAGTGAGCTGACAGCCCTGCAGATCCTATTTCCTTCCATTCCACTTCCGTTGCAGCTGAACTCCAGGATTTCTCGGAAACATCAATGTGTTGTGACTATGCACTAGATAATCAGGTTTAGGTATAAACATTGGCAAACATCTTATTTTTCAACCACAGAATTTGTCAGTTTTCAACTCTCCCATTCAGTTTCCTTAGATGCATTCTGTGTGCAAGGAGAAAAAAGAAAAGAGAACGCTTCTCTCTCTCTCTCTCTCTCTGTCTCTCTCTCTCTCTCTCTGTGTCTCTCTCTCTCTCTGCGTGTCTCTCTCTCTCTCTCTCTCTGTCTCTCTCTCTCTCTCTGTCTCTCTCTCTCTCTCTCTCTCTCTCTCTCTCTCTCTCTCTCTCTCTCTCTCTCTCTCTCTCTCTCTCTCTCTCTCTCTCCCCCCCCCCCCTCTCCTCCTCCTCTTCCTCCCCCTTCCTCTTGTCCCTCCCCCCCCCCCCCTCCCCTCCCCCCCCCCCCCCCTCCTCCTCTCCCTTTTTTTGTGGTCAAATTTTTATGGAAGGTTGTTAGGTGTGTAGCTAATACAATGATTAAAACTACATATTTCAGCAGGGATTTTCATCAGCAGTGTTTGCACTCAGCAAGAAAATGAGGAGGGAAAATTGTCACAAAATGAAAGAGAGTGAATACAAATTCCAGATGAAATAATTGTTTATAAGAGTGAATTGAATGTTTACTTTAGAATACAATACACTTCTAAGCCTTCTCACATCTGTGCTGGGCAGTGATTTCTGCTAAATCTTTTCCTATTACTTTACTCTGGTTTTCCATACAAGATAACATATGGTTGGTAGACATGGGCATTATTGTCTTGTAATAACTAAATCTATTTGCAATCTATTGGTAATACTAACATTTATTGAGGCCAAGGTGCATATGTGTGTGTGTGTGTGTGTGTGTGTGTGTGTGTGTGTGTGTGCATGTGTGCTTGCTTGTCTTACTGCGTTGTGTTGGGTGCTGCCGTACCAGTTATCTATATGATAGAAAAGATAGAAGTAGGACTGATGATGTTCGGAGCCAATTTCTGTGGAGGCTGTATTTATTCCACTTGGCAGTGTGTTGTGGGTAGATGTACTCGGTCAACTGTGAGTAATGTAATGGACTCTGTGCAATTTTCTTTCAGTCCTGTTCAGGGTGTCTAGCTCTGTATTAGGAATTGCGTGTAATGCTTGACGTTATGGTGCTTAGATGCTTACCCATCCTGTTCTTAGCAGTCAGTTGAAATCTAGTCTCACCACGAAAACTGCTAGGAATTTCATTGTCATCAGAATGTATTAATACCTGTCATTTCTCCACATGCACTATTTTGCTCTAATACTTTGAAAAACAATTTCATTTTAATTCAGGATTTTTCCCTTCCCTTCTCTCTCTCTCTCTCTCTCTCTCTCTCTCTCTCTCTCTCTCTCTCTCTCTCTCTCTCTCTCTCTCTCTCTAACACTTATGATATTGACCTTGCTTATTAAGAAAAGAATTAGTTAAGTCAGGGCCCGTATCCAGAACGGCGATTTATTTTAACCCCGATTTATCTCTAAACTCAGACGATTCCAACTGTCTGTTCCGCTCTCCCTTGGCTGGAAACCAGTATATATAGCAAAGCGCAACCTAGGATCCTCTGAGGAGCGTACCTTATCTAACCGATCAAGATAACCCGGGGTTAGGGGATAAATCGAGTGTTAAAAAGATAAATCGCCGTTCTGGATACAGGCCCTGCCCTGACAAATGGGAAAACCATCCTTTAACTGTCTGTGGTCGTGTTGTTGTGGTAGTTTTAATGGACAAAGTCTACCTCTTCCTTGCAGTGATTATATTGGAGGGGGGGGGGGGGACATATGTGGGGAATTTCATTGCAAGATAGTGGAGTTTTCATTCAATCATTGCTTGATTTGGATGCAGTTGATTCAGCAAGTTGTACACCAGAATGGCAGGAGTGAATTTTCAGAGAAGAAAAGGTTCTGGTCAAACTAGCGTCTTCCTTGGGAAAAAGAAGAAGAGGAAGGAGGAGGAGAGGAAGGAGGAGGAGAAGAAGTTGATAAGTTTCCTCCTTTGCTTTTTAAGTCCTTTGGATGCAGATTGGATACTAAAACACATCATACACTGGTCTCACCATGCTCTGGTTGTGTCCAAGACTTTGCATGGAAGTATGGGACTTGCAGGCATATGGTTCATTGTAGCAAAGATTTCTGCTGTCCTCTCAAAAACCATCTTTAGTAAGAATGCAAAATCCCTAGACGTGACATTGAGAAACGGCTACAACACAATACAGTACAGTACAATACAATACATTTTTATTTCAGCTAAAGCCAAATTCGCTATGTCCTCCACACTCATACAAAAACGATGTGCTGAAACCAAATGGAAACGTCATGAAAGAAAGATGGGTATTGTAAAAGAGATTCTCCCCATGTACAGGAGAAAGGGACCAGCAGCATCGGATGTTCTTTGTTTCACTTATAATCCATCTATAGCTTCCAGTTACTGCATTTTCACTCCGAACTTTTAAGAGTCGAATAGTGAAAATTCTTTGACTGCTTGATTTAGTATTGCATCCTTTGGATTCTAGCTGTGTGCACTGGAGTAGAAAACGACCGTTGTTGCGTGTACGGTGGGTGATGTCAGGCTTACCAACTTTTAGGGATGAGTAGCTAGTGTGTCCAAGGCTGGGAGAGAGTTTTCTGCTTATTTAGTCGATGTTTGATATACATGTATGTATTGCCTTACTGCACTACTCATCTATGCACGTAGTTGTTGATGTTGTGGTGAGAGTAGGCAGGCAGGTAGGTGTAAAACAGCGTAGTTGCATGGTGCGATCAAATGGTAGAATGGCAGGTGGATGTTTGTAGGTAGATGCATATTTTGTAACTTACAGATGAGCTATTTTCTGACATCTTGTTGAGATGACAATGCATTGTGGAAAAGGTGAAATGTGATGTTGGGGGAGTTTTGCCTGTACGTGCATAATACGATGGCACTGTTAGTTACTCTTGGATATGCACTGAAGTTGGGTATCATTTTGAGAGCCAGTCGTTGCTGTTCACACGAGATATCATGGTGTACTTAGCTAAAATTTGTGGGGCAACTGTCATCTAATGCACAATGAGACAGTGAAGTCATCAGGATCGCATGCCTTTGATGCAGGGAAATGTCTGTATACGTGTTTTTTTTAGTTATGGGGATACAATGATGTTTGAAAAACTTGAGGTTTCAACCTTCGCAGTTCAGAGCTAGAAAATGTGAAAAGGAATGATGAGAGAGGTTCATTTGGATCAAGTGTTGTGCTCAGTTTTTGCGTCTGTAAATAAATTGGTCATATTTGACATAGGAAGCAGCTGTGCTTGATGTTGACATTTTCAGATCCATACATTGTTCAGCAGTAAATGTCCATGAAGCTCATTTGTTGAGTGATACATGTATCATTAATTTTGTGTGGCTATGGCCGGTTACACGTGATGATAATATGCTGCTGATAACTGTCCCTGTGCATGTTTTTGCCCTGTGCAATATACACATGTTTTTGTGACAAATGCTGAAACCATGTTTCATCTGCAGTTCATCATATTTATTGCTATTTATGTATTGCTTTGTCATTATCTACATCATTATGGTAAGTTGTATTGCTACTTTTGTTGAGTGTTGTGTCACATAAGTCCACCCCCGAAAAGGGAGCTTGTCAGTATTTGTTTTCATTAGTAAATGTTGAGGCTTTGATTTTTGCCTATGGACCCCTTAACAACTCCTCCCCCCCCCCCCCCCCCCCCCCCCCCGGTCTCCACTGAGAGGAAGTATAAATGATTATAGGAGATATATGAAATACTTAGTGCTTGAAGGCCAGCATGAGGGTTTGGTGCAGAATTATTTCATCCGCATCATGAATCAGGGAGTGCAAAGGTGCAGGTAATTTCATGGAGCACGCCTTGCACTTTACTCCCACAGTCTCAGTACAGTGGTAGGTTCGTGCTCCTCTGTTATCATTGATCTTGTTTATGACATCATGATGTGATGGAGAAGTTGTCTTGTTCCTCTACCTTACCTGTGCAGCACATTCCACATGCTTTTGTTGGACTCAGAAGTATGATGTGTGTGCTTATCCAGATGGCTGAAGATAAGCGCATACACTATTTTTAGGGAAGAGACATCGATCTTTTAAAGCGACCAGCATATGTCATTCCAAAGCATTGACTATTTTTACAGGTGTGGAGTGGAGAGAAGCATTTTTTTGTTGAAGTGGAATAAACATTCCAGGTGTGAATCGTATACAAGATGACTTAGGAAAAAAAAACAAGTTCTGCAGAATTGCATCATTCCATTGGAAACTAATTGCAGCATTTTGTTTGTTTACTAGTTTATTTGATTGCTTTTCCTAACTGGTGCTGACCCACTGCATCTCCCTACGCGATTCATAAGAGGTGAATAACTAGGGACACCATGACGATTAGCGTTTACTCTAAAACTGTTCTAAAGATTTTCGTGCGTAATGGCCTTACATAGCCTACAAAGGCTGATAGGTCGTAAAACACCAACCAACCAACATCCTAACTGATGCTTGACAATATTATTGTTAATCTTGCCGTATTGCCACTTCTTGTTGTCGGCCAGTTTGGGCGGTCAGTGTCAAGGTCTCATTCTACAGTACTTAAAAGGGGGGTCGGCTCTCTATTGCGGAGGGCTGCTATTGCGGAGAGCCGCTATTGCGGGATTTTATTTTGTCAAAAGTTCTTAAGGCCATTTTCATTCTTTTGTCCTAAAACGCCTAAAAAAAACCAACATAAAATTTGTGTTACTTTTTTTTAACTTAGAAATTTTTTCTTTTCTTTTTTCAAAAAATTTTCCCCAAAATTTCTTGATCGGGTTTTACCGATAGCGCTAAGCCTAGGCATCACCCACCACCCCGCCTGACTGACTTAGCCTGTCCGGGGAGTTTCACCTAAACCCGGACGCGTTACTTTTTGTCACGTTTGTGTCCAACATCAGCGTCGGGCCCTGGAGTTAGGGTGTAGGGACCACCCGTTGAGACTCAAACATGGGATGGGGTTAGAATATAAAGCTTCACCCAGTAGTAACAAAAAAATTTATGGTTTTTTAAGCGTTTTAGGACAAAATAATCAAAATGGCCTTAAGAACTTTTGACCAAATAAAATCCCGCAATAGCGGCCCCCGCAAGAGCGGCCCTCCGCAATAGCGGCCCCTCCCCCTTAAAAGAAGCAATGTCAAACTTTTCTGGAACTTGTTTTCAGACTGTCGCTATTGGTTGATAAGGAAAAAAAGGAGAAGGATGAAATGAATGGAATAGCATTGTTTACTTGTGAGCAGAAGCTGGGAATCGATAGGTATATTATAGGACGGAAAAGTTTTCCAGAACTAAGCAAGCAACTTGCCTCTCGCTGTGTTATTATTACAGTTGAATTATCTGTGTAATAATATACCCACTGTTCCGTGATGCACAAAATGCCTGCCAAAAAGTGTTGTCATGCTATTAGAGGTTATTATGCTTTTATGCATGTAGACCTGAATTGTGATTTATATTTACAAGAGGAGACAAAAAAATCTTGTGTAAACGGAAATCAGCAACATAATCTTAGATGTGTCTCCAACAACACTTCAGCTTCCAAAGAAGTAGTAGTGTCAATGGGCAGAAAAAATTCTTTGGGCAGTGATTATTCTCATTTTTGGTTTGATAGGAAATCCTACATAAGAACGAGAAGTGGGTCATTTTCGGAATGTAATTACCAGACCCTTGGAAAATGCATCTGAATTTACCACGTGATGCACATCTTTTTATGGGTGAGGGAACCTATTTTTTAAATCCAAGAGCTGTTGTAGCGTATCTCCCATTGGTGTCCGCTGTCTTGATGTGCCAGCTTGCAACCATTGCCCTTAGCTTAACAACGAAGAGCCTTGTCTGGGACCAATGTTTCTTTGGTGTCTTTCCTTCTCATGAAGCAGCCTGTTGACAGAGAGGCCTTTGAGTAGTTCGACTACAATTGTTTCCAGTTTGATTTCAGACAGGAGAGGCCTTTGGAAATTGTGGCCAGATGAGAATTTTGAACTACAGCTATTTCCAGTTTGATTTCAAGCAGGTGAGGCCTTTGGAAATTGTGGCCTGATGAGGAGTTGAACTACAGCTATTTCCAGTTTGATTTCAAGCAGGTGAGGCCTTTGGAAATTGTGGCCTGATGAGGAGTTGAACTACAGCTATTTCCAGTTGTAGGCCTTTGGAAATTGTGACCTGATGAGAAAATTTGAACTACAGCTATTTCCATTTGTATTTCAAGCTATAGAGGCCTTTAGAAATTGTGGCCTGTTGAGGAATTCAACTATAACTGGAGTCAGTTCCATTTCTCTCAATTTGTGTTGTCTGTTTGGAAGGGATTCTATTGGTTGGTGTTGTGCCATCTGCCAAAAGGTTTCCCTTGTTGTTGCTTCTGAATTTGCAACTGTGATGGAAGCGTTGGTCTTTGATATGCATAGACTTACTGTGAATGCCTTCATGTAGCACATGTAACTTATTGAGTATTCCGTGGTGAAACAATTCCAAAACGGCTGTAGTTTGCATCCAGTCTCCACACATTTGTTTTCTTTTTTCTCCTAAAAAATTGAAAACCGTTTCCCAGTAAACTAACAAAACATTTTCATCACTGAATCCACACATCCTTATCCTGCAATGAATGTTTCATCGCTGTGGTGGAGCATGCTCTCAAACTAGTCTTGGAAAGTGAATCTGATCCATTCGCAGTGATACTTTCTTCGTGTAGAGTTTACTCTTTGCTCAACGATCGATTTTCAAAGTAGGCTGAAGGACTGGGGTTGTGGTGCTGTGTTGATGCTGTGTGGCGTAGTGTGGTGTGGTGTGGTGTGGCGTAGTGTAGTGTAGTGTAATGTCTGTGTTGGTAGCTAGAAATCTCGCACCGCTGCCTCCAGTCCCGCTGTGGTGACAATGCACTCGACATTAAATGCCAAACCACCCATGCTCTGTTGAGTTGCCTTCTTTCACTCAAGTCTCGTGTGTGCATCCAGAAAAAAAAATTCTATAGAAAATTCTATAGACTTTTGATTATAGAATTCTATAGAAATTATATAGAATTCTATAAGAATTCTATAGAAATTTCTATAGAATTCTATAGACATCTATAGAATTCTATATCATCTATAGAATTCTATAGAAATTTCTATAGAATTCGAATTCTATAGAATTTCTATAGAATTCTATAACCAAAAGTCTATAGAATTTTCTATAGAATGGAATGACTATTTTTAATGCTTGTTTGCACGTGTGAGTATGTGTGTGTGTGCGCGCGTGTGTAGTCTACTATCATGCATGTGTGCACGTTGTGTGTGTGAGAGACAAGAGATTTCCCGTGAAGAGATGATTTTTTTTTTCTTTTTGCCTTTGTCTCTTCTTAGAATTAAAGGATATCTTATGGCGTGTTCTCTCACAATTGCAAAGGAAGTAAACGGGGAGAGGAATAAAAAGCAAACAAATCCCAGCTTCTGAAACATTTAATTCAACAAGAAGGTGAGGAGGGAAACAGTACTGCACGTCTCGCATGTACGCACAAGACAAGGAAATATTGGCTGCAAAGGATCTTTTCTGACCTGCCAGTGAGTGAGAGGCCGCACAGGCTTACAAAACAAACGTCTATTTTAATATTAACAGCAACAAGACGGTTGGCAAGACGTCAACTCGCACCCGCTGTTTGGTGCTGTCAGGTAATGTTCACAAGCAATGAAAGATGGGCTTTCCTGTTCACACTATAGAGCCCGAATTTCTTCATTTACGCACACAACAAACAGACAGACAGACAAACAAATCTAGACTAGTAGATGATTAGAAAGCAAACGAATAAGCAAGAAGAGTGAACAAGGAGATGAAAAGCGTGTTGACGTAGGCAATAAATATCCATGAATGAACGTGAAAACACAAATGGGGGAGAGACAGAGACGCTAGGAGGGAGAGAAAGAAGAAATTAACGAATGAATAAACGGCGCACCTTACACCTAAAGCATCTGCAGATCACATGGAATTCAGCCAATCTTCTGTCCTTGCACCGTAACGTTTCTGTGAAACGTGCAGCAAAGCTATGCAAATCCACCTCATGAAAAGATCGGCTTCTATTTCGCCCTGCAAGACTTTCTGCTGTCCAGCCTCGAAACAATACTTCACTGTGACGTAGTTTTTCGTTTTTTTACTTTTTGTTTTTATTTTTAATTTTTATAGGTCTAATGAAAAATGCGAATTACATCGTCTTCAAAACTACCAAAACACGCTCAAGATAAAACGCATGGCAACTACCAAACGAACATCTCAAGTTCAAAATGTTTCCAAAAACTAGCAGAACATTGAGAAGATTTGAATACAAGGTGCCTGGTCTTGTAAAAGAAGAAGACTGGCAACTGCTCAACAAGGATGCTACAGCTCCCTTTCACGGAAATTTCAAACGTCTTGTATCGGCTGAAATTTCTCTCCTGTCAGAAATCATGGCAAAGGGGGTAGCATTTATGGACAATCAACATTTAGCAAAACAGTTTTTTGAGTTAAAGAGTTGAGGTGAATGCGAAATGAATTTGTTCTGACGGCCAAAACGGAGATGGCAGTCAACATTTGGATTTAAAAGGAAAACTCATATGAGTAATTATAATAACAAATGGAAATGCAATGACTGGTTTTCCCACAATAACTTCGCGTCAAAAAAGCTTGAATTTTTCATACCATCTGTGGATTTTTTTCTTCACTACCTTTCTGTTCATCTGTCTGACCACTTGTTCGAGTCCATTTCAAATCAGTTAATGTGTATACCACTAGTCTCTTACAAACGGGTTAAAACAACAACAACAACAACCACTAATACACTTCAACGTTGTTTCATGTGGAAATCTAAACAATAAAAGTACATAACGCCAGCCAATAACGTGAAATGTCCAAAGACGCCCTCCTCCACCCCTCGAGGTCGGCCCTCTACAGCCTTCTGAGACGGTTTTTCCATTGCATGGATGTGCAACTCACAGCAACCCACATCAATCCAAAGGGCTTTTCCGGTCTTTTCCAAAGCGATCACTGTAATCATATGGATGTGCTTTCCACAGCAACCCACAGCAATACATAAAATCGGCAGTAAACAAGGAACGATTTACTAAGAAATTCTCTGCAGTTTGCACGAAAAGCAAAAACTTAATTTTGAGAATTTAAAAAATCTAATTCCTCATTGTGGCTTCTCCTACTGCCTTGCTGTCATTCATCGCTGCCCTGCTGTCATTCATCGCTGCACTGCTGGTGGGTGCCAGGCCCAGGAAGGCCACGTCTGGGAACTCGTCATCGCTGTCAGAGAAGAGGGCGTCCTCGCCTGAGAATGGCTGCCGTCCTTGTCTCGGCTGCAGTCACAAACCCAGGAGTGGCCAGCGTGGCATTGCGGTGCAACATAGCATGACACATACATGGCATGACACATGGCACGACACATAGCATGGCACATAGCATGACACATACATGGCATGACACATGGCATGACACATGGCATGACACAACAAAACCTGACCTGACCTGACCTGACCTGTACTAACCTAACCTAACCTAATCTAATCTAACTTAACCTGACTTAACCTGACCTAACCTGACCTGACCTGACCTAACCTGACCCGACCCGACCCGACCTAACCTAACATTACACAAACCAACATATAACAACATAACACATATCATAACATAGCAGCACATAACACAACATAACATAATATAACATACTACCTAACCTAACCTAAACCAACCTAACATTACTCAACACAACATTGGACAACATAACAGCACATAACGTAACATAACATTACACAACACAACATATAGCAACATAACACATAACAGCACACAACATAGAATTAAATAACACAACATTAGCATAACACTACACAATATAACATAATATAACATACTACCTAAAGGCGCCTACACACGTACCGGTTGTCCCCCGGTTTTGCTGCCGATCAGGTCAAAAATCGAAACCGTGGACTAATCCGGCACGGTTCTTGTGACTAGGGCTGGCTCTATTTTTCGACCCCGTCTGGACCGGTTCACATGCCCCGTGACGCGAGATCTCGCGTTCTGGCGACTAGTCGCCAATTTTAATGGCTGACGCTGTCCTCGCTTCGCACATAAAAAGGTGTATTTGGGGATACTAAAAGCCCATCCAAAGAAAATGTAAGCCATGAACAGCATTAATTTATCAAAGCTGTATGTTGAATGCATGAATAGTTCGTGAAAGCTGGTACATTGTACAATTCGCAATGCAGGTCAAATGCATTCACCTACACTCCGAGAAAGCATGTCCGCGGATCGACTTTTATCGTTGCGGCTTCGCTACGTACAGGCAGCTACAGCCTTCACATCGAAAGCGAGTGTTGGCATTAATTTATCAAAGCTGTATGTTGAATGCATGAATAGTTCGTGGAAGATGGTACATTTTACAATTCGCAATGCAGGTCAAACGCATTCACCTACACGCCGAGAAAGCATGTCCGCGGATCGACTTTTATCGTTGCGGCTTCGCTACAGGCAGCTACAGCCTTCACGTCGGAAGCGAGTGTTGGCATTAATTTATCAAAGCTGTATGTTGAATGCATGAATAGTTCGTGGAAGATGGTACATTTTACAATTCGCAATGCAGGTCACACACATTCATCTACACGCCGAAAGCATCTGTCTGCGGATTGAATTTTATCGTTGCATCTTCGCATTGATTGAGCTGCAGCCTACACGGAGCGTCTGTTGTCATAGTCTCATGAAAGGGACGTAACTCTAAATTCTGACTTTGCTTCGCGTAAATGAACACCGCTCCAGTTCGCGGTGTGGGTGTAATCGTTGCGTGTGGCTGTCAACCCGCTTTTTACATGCATGGTCAGCCGGATCGGGAGCAAAACCAGCTTGAACAAGAAGGGCAAAGCCCATACGACTCACATGCTTGACCTTGACCTTTATATGACCTTGACCTTCAGGTGACCTTCAAGGTCAAGGTCAAACAACTAAACCTAGCAATGACATCATACACTAAGAAATGCTTTACACATTTTTCCTACCAAAATACATGTGACCTTGACCCAAGGTCAAGGTCATCCAAGGTCTTGCAACACAAAGCTGTTAATTCAAGACATAGGAAGCACAATGGTGCTTATTGGCACTTTCTACCATGAGATATAGTCACTTTTAGTGGTTCACTACCCCAATTTTGTCACATTTCATAAGGGTCAAAGTGACCTTGACCTTGATGATATGTGACCAAATGTGTCTCATGATGAAAGTATAACATGTGCCCCACATAATTATTAAGTTTGAAACAGTTATCTTCCATAGTTCAGGGTCAAGGTCACTTCAAAATATGTATACAATCCAACTTTGAAGAGCTCCTGTGACCTTGACCTTGAAGCAAGGTCAACCAAACTGGTATCAAAAGATAGGGCTTGCTTTGACCTATATACCACTTGTAGCTAAGGTCGCCATTCTCAATAACGTGGGAGAAAATTGGGAAAATGTGAAAAATGACTGTTTTTGAGACCACATTTATGGCTCCTGTGACCTTGACCTTGAAGCAAGGTCAAGTCACTATGTATGTTTTTTGAGGCCTTGTCATCATACACCATCATGCCACATTTGGTGTTGATAGACTTAATAGTCTCCGAGAAAAATCCAACGTTTAAGTTTTTTACGGACGCCCGGACGGACGGACGCCCGGACGCCCGGACGGACGGACGACACGGCTCAGTACATAGACTCACTTTTGCTTCGCATGTGAGTCAAAAACGTAACGTGTGTAGGCGCCTTAACCTAACCTAACTCAAACCAACCTAACCTAACATTACTCAACACAACATTTAACAACATAACACATAACAGCACATAAACTAACATAACATTGCACAACACAACATATAGCAAATTAACACATAACAGCACAGAACATAGAATTAAATAACATAACATTAGCATAACACTACACAACATAACACATCACATCCCAACCCCACATATCATATCATAACATATCACAACACAACATTACACAATACAACAAAATAACATAACATATCTTACACTTATTCATTCAAATATCGAATTGAAAGTTACATTTCTCTGGTACATGCAGTGCTAGTAGGTATTGACTTCGTACAATCGAAAATTCCCAAAGCACTGCAATAAGTTGCAAGCAAGAGGTGATATAGACAGAACGAGGGTAAGTGGTTGCACTGCAATAAGTTGCAAGCAAGAGGTGATATAGACAGAACGAGGGTAAGTGGTTGCACTGCAATAAGTTGCAAGCAAGAGGTGATATAGACAGAACGAGGGTATGTGATTGCAATGCAATAAGTTGCAAGCAAGAGGTGATATAGACAGAACGAGGGTAAGTGGTTGCAATGCAATAAGTTGCAAGCAAGAGGTGATATAGACAGAACGAGGGTAAGTGGTTGCACTGCAATAAGTTGCAAACAAGAGGTGACATAGACAGAGCGAGGGTAAGTGGTTGCAATGCAATAAGTTGCAAACAAGAGGTGATATAGACAGAACGAGGGTGAGTGGTTGCAATGCAATAAGTTGCAAGCAAGAGGTGATATAGACAGAACGAGGGTAAGTGGTTGCAGAGCAATACGTTGCAAGCAAGAGGTGATATAGACAGAACGAGGATAAGTGGTTGCACTGCAATAAGTTGCAAGCAAGAGGTGATATAGACAGAACGAGGGTAAGTGGTTGCACTGCAATAAGTTGCAAGCAAGAGGTGATATAGACAGAGCGAGGGGAAGTGGTTGCAATGCAATAAGTTGCAAACAAGAGGTGATACAGACAGAACGAGGGTAAGTGGTTGCAGAGCAATAAGTTGCAAGCAAGAGGTGATATAGACAGAACGAGGATAAGTGGTTGCACTGCAATAAGTTGCAAGCAAGAGGTGATATAGACAGAACGAGGGTAAGTGGTTGCAGTGCAATAAGTTGCAAGCAAGAGGTGATATAGACAGAACGAGGGTAAGTGGTTGCACTGCAATAAGTTGCAAGCAAGAGGTGATATAGACAGAACGAGGTAAGTAGTTGCACTGCCAGAGGTTAAGATCATACTGCTGTTCTAGAATAGGTGGTCTTTGAAATGCTTGGGGCAGTCGGTGTAGAATATCAACAGTATCTGCCTATGAGGAAAGGTGCCTGCTTTGAAATGCTTGGAGCAGTTGGTGTAGAACATCAACAGTATCTGTCTATGGGGAAAGGTGCCTGCTTTGAAATGCTTGGGGCAGTCGGTGTAGAACATCAACAGTATCTGTCTATGAGGAAAGGTGCCTGCTTTGAAATGCTTGGGGCAGTTGGTGTAGAACATCAACAGTATCTGTTTTTGGGGAAAGGTGCCTGCTTTGAAATGCTTGGGGCAGTTGGTGTAGAACATCAACAGTATCTGTCTATGAGGAAAGGTGCCTACTTTGAAATGCTTGGGGCAGTCGGTGTAGAATATCAACAGTATCTGCCTATGGGGAAAGGTGCCTACTTTGAAATGCTTGGGGCAGTCGGTGTAGAACATCAACAGTATCTGTTTTGGGGGAAAGGTGCCTGCTTTGAAATGCTTGGGGCAGTTGGTGTAGAACATCAACAGTATCTGTCTATGAGGAAAGGTGCCTGCTTTGAAATGCTTGGGGCAGCCGGTGTAGAACATCAACAGTATCTGTCTATGGGGAAAGGTGCCTGCTTTGAAATGCTTGGGGCAGTTGGTGTAGAACATCAACAGTATCTGTCTATGAGGAAAGGTGCCTGCTTTGAAATGCTTGGGGCAGTTGGTGTAGAACATCAACAGTATCTGTTTTTGGGGAAAGGTGCCTGCTTTGAAATGCTTGGGGCAGTTGGTGTAGAACATCAACAGTATCTGTCTATGAGGAAAGGTGCCTGCTTTGAAATGCTTGGGGCAGTTGGTGTAGAACATCAACAGTATCTGTTTTTGGGGAAAGGTGCCTACTTTGAAATGCCTGGGGCAGTTGGTGTAGAACATACACAGTATCTGTCTATGAGGAAAGGTGCCTGCTTTGAAATGCTTGGGGCAGTTGGTGTAGAACATCAACAGTATCTGTCTATGGGGAAAGGTGCCTGCTTTGAAATGCTTGGGGCAGTCGGTGTAGAACATCAACAGTATCTGTCTATGGGGAAAGGTGCCTGCTTTGAAATGCTTGGGGCAGTTGGTGTAGAACATCAACAGTATCTGTCTATGGGGAAAGGTGCCTGCTTTGAAATGCTTGGGGCAGTCGGTGTAGAACATCAACAGTATCTGTCTATGGGGAAAGGTGCCTGCTTTGAAATGCTTGGGGCAGTCGGTGTAGAACATCAACAGTATCTGTCTATGGGGAAAGGTGCCTGCTTTGAAATGCTTGGGGCAGTTGGTGTAGAACATCAACAGTATCTGTCTATGGGGAAAGGTGCCTACTTTGAAATGCTTGGGGCAGTTGGTGTAGAACATACACAGTATCTGTCTATGAGGAAAGGTGCCTGCTTTGAAATGCTTGGGGCAGTTGGTGTAGAACATACACAGTATCTGTCTATGGGGAAAGGTGCCTGCTTTGAAATGCTTGGGGCAGTTGGTGTAGAACATACACAGTATCTGTCTAT
>JAWQFJ010006771.1:0-15000 GCA_034096865.1 Theodoxus fluviatilis | reverse complement strand
CAGACAGACAGACAGAGAGGAGAGAGAGAGAGAGAGAGAGAGAGAGAGAGAGAGAGAGGGGGAGGGAGGGAGAGGGAGGGAGGCAGGGAGGAAGAGAGAGAGAGAGAGAGAGAGAGAGGGAGAGAGGGAGAGAGAGAGAGAGAGAGAGAGAGGGAGAGAGAGAGAGAGAGAGAGAGAGAGAGAGAGAGAGAGAGAGAGAGAGAGAGAGAGAGAGAGAGAGAGAGAGAGAGAGAGAGAGAGAGAGAGAGGCAAGCAAGCACTGACGCCCAGGGTGAGACGTACTGGGGGCAATTCTTTCTGCTGCCTTCCTCTTGGCCGCCCGAGGTCTGGGCTGGTCCTCCACTGCAAGAGAGCAGAGCCATAGTACAGCCTTGCCCTGTCAAGCGTGACAGAGGCACAGCGTGTGCGTGTGTACGTGTGTGTGTGTACGTGTGTGTGTGTGTGTGTAAAGTAAACCAGTACACATATACCAAGACACACACACACACACACACACACACACACACACACACACATATTCTCTCTCACAGAAACTGCTTGCCACAAACGGGTGCCAGTTTTGATGACTGTACATAGCCGTTGTTCGCGTTAGACACGATTTGCTCGTGTTCCAGTGTAATGGGCCGGTGGCCTGGACATTAGATAAATTCGTTCGTTCGTTCGATCTGCAGATATACTTTTCGCGTTCGTCTACGCGCCGCGCCCGACTTCCCATTACTGGTGACCAGAACTGATGAAATGTACATTATGTTGCGTGCCAAACGCGTTCTCTACCATTTTGTAATGGGCCGGACTGGCCTATACAATAAACTTTCAGTTCAGTTCTCTTACACAAACACACACACACACACACACGCACGCACACACACACACACACACACACACACACACACACACACACACACACACACACACACACACACACGGATTTCACCGTTCAAGCGCACTGCAATTACTAGTCACCACAAAAGCGAGCTTTAGAATGGGGGGAATCTTGAACTACTGAAATCCTCACCGTCAGCCTCGGCGGAGGTTCCTGCAGACAGATCGGCACCAGTGCCACCCTCGGTATCCTCCTCCTCAAGCTCAGTCTGCTGTGGAACGGAGGCATCTGCCACGCCTTGCCCACGGCGTCTTTTCGGAGGATTCCTCCTCTGACCCACATCGTACTTGCTGTATCTGTCATTGTCCTCGTCGTCGTCGTCGTCGGCGGCGTTGTTGTTGTTGTTGGCGTTGTTGCTGGCGTTGCCCGCGTAGCAGCCACCAGCACCGACGGCGACACCGTTGTCATAGCAACCGGCGGGGTTGACCTCTGGATACTGCTCATCGTCGTCGACCAAGGCGTTGTCAATCTCGATGGAAGGCAGTGGCCTGTTCCTGCTGGGGCGGCTGGCCTCCTCCTGGCTAGAGCAGCTGCAGTCGGCAGCGCCCAAAGGGTTCCACAGCATGTGGCCAGGGATTATAAACTTTGGGGGGCACTCACTACGGGAACGAGTCCTCGATGATGGGGGCTCGGGCATGGTTAGAGAAGGACGGGTGTGGGGGGACATTCCCATACGTCGTGGGGCTGTGGCTGTGGCTGGGACTGGGGCTGTGGCTGTGGCTGGGGCTGTGGCTGGGACTGGGGCTGGGGCTGGGACTGGGGCTGCGGCTGTGGCTGTGGCTGGAGTTGGAGTTGGGGCTTCATCTTGTAGGAGGAAGTTGGTGTAGGCCTGCAGGTCGGCGGAGGGTGGGGGACGCGGGGCAGCGCAGGCCGAGTTGCCCCAGCTGCCCGCGCCACCAGAGGGCCCCGCCACGGCCTCACGGTCATGGACGCCCGATGTGGAGGTGGACCTGGGCGGCATCTCTCCCTCCTCCCCTCCTGCATGGCAATCGCGGCTTCTCTTGGCGACTTGGTTACCTCCCCCGGTGCTGGGGGACTCGCTTATCCTCTTCCCCAAGCACACTTGCAGGTGCTTCGTGTACCAGCTGGCAAGCTCACTGCCGCTCTGTCGACTGGGACGAGTGTCGGACCTGTTCAGCCCCGAGGGGCCAGCCACGGTGAAATCGGCAGGTTTGGACTGCTTCCCCGAAGCAAGCTGAAGGTTGGACGCCTGCCCCACGCTGGGTGCACGGACGTTTTGGCTCGTGCCCGGAGTTGAAGAACTTCCACTCAGAGAGGAACCCACAGGCTTGCAGCCGCCGATTCTGGAGGAACTGGTGCGGTTGCTGGTGGTGCTGGTCCCATCCATGACGGTGCTGCTGACATTGGCGGTGTAGATGGAGTTAGAGCTGACAGCAGCATCTGAGTTGGGGACGACACTGGTCGTGGTGGTGGATTCGCCGGTGGAAGTGCTGGGACCGTTGCTGGTGGTGGCCTCGGTGTGGATGGCGGTGGAACTGACACCAGCATTAGACTGAGGGAGGACGTTGGCACCGTCGTTGGTGGTCCACTTGGCCCAGGAATCCGTCATGTTGGCCACCACCTTCGTGGCAAGCCGTCTCTCCCGCTGCCCCTCGGGCCTGTCCGACGCCGCTCCATGGGCAGCCTGAAAGGCAGTCGTGGCCGGATTTCAGGAAGTGGGGTACACAGGTCCAAAAGTTGGCTCCCCGCTCTCCTTAGCTTCATGTGTGTGTGTGTGTGGGCGGGGGGGGGGGGGGGGGTGAGTGTGGGGGTGGGGGTGAGTGTGGGGGTGGGTGGGTATGTCTGTGTGTATGTGTATGTGTGTGTGAGCGAGTGTGCGTGTGTGTGTATGTGTGTGTGTTTGCAAGGGCGTACTTACAATCAAAGTGTGTGTGTGTGTGTGTGTGTGTGTGTGTGTGTGTGTGTGTGTGTGTGTGTGTGTGAGTGTGGGGGTTGGTGGGTGGGTATGTGTGTGTATGTGTATGCGTGTGTATGTGTGTGTGAGCGAGTGTGTGTGTGTGTATATGTGTGTGTGTTTGCAAGGGCATACTTACAATCAAAGTGTGTGTGTGTGTGTGTGTGTGTGTGTGTGTGTGAGTGTGGGGGTGGGTGTATGTGTATGCGTGTGTGTGTGTGTGTTTGTGTGAGCGAGTGTGTGTTTGTATGTGTGTGTGTGTGTGTGTGTGTTTGCAAGGGCGTACTTACAATCGTGTGTGTGTGTGTGTGTGTGTGTGTGTGTGTGTGTGTGTGTGTGTGTGTGTGTGTGTGTGTGAGTGTGATGGTGGGTGGATGGGTATGTGTGTGTATGTGTATGCGTGTGTGTATGTGTGAGCGAGTGTGTGTTTGTATGTGTGTGTGTGTGTGTGTGTGTGTGTGTGTTTGCGAGGGCGTACTTACAATCGTGTGTGTGTGCGTGTGTGTGTGTGCGTGTGTGTGTGTGTGTGTGTGTGTGTGTGTGTGTGTGTGTGTGTGTGTGTGTGTGTGTGTGTGTGTGTGTGTGTGAGCATGTCCGTGTTCGTGTGCATGGGAGCAACGCCAGGTTCTAATGGTCACAAGCGAGAACACACACACACACGAGCACTGCAAGTTAAACGCTTTATACTTTGGTGTGATCGTCTTTTTGGATCCGTCGCAATGACAGTTCATTGCCTGATTATCGGCTGCAGCGATGGAAGCTATCGACTTGAGAGGTGGAAGGCTGCTGTTTGCGAAAGTCATCGAGTTTGCCACGACTCGGACTAGTCCTATGAAGATGGAATGAATCTGTACAGACAATGTGACAGGTCCGACTTTCTTCGTGGTGTTGTTCATCTCAAATCTAACAAATATTCTAATGACATCACTGGCCACAGTCGACCAATAACAGCCAACTGCGGACTTTCCTTTTGATATTGTTGATCTAAAAATGTTCTTATGACATCACTGGCCGCAGTCGACGAAGCCGACTATGAACTTCTATTCGGTAGTCCATTCAGTGCCTCTTAAATGTACTTCTTCAAATTTCTCAGATGGGCCACATCAACAGTTGACGTTAGCTGGAATACGGTTTCGACCGATTACTAGATAAACTCCTCGAGTGACCTAGCAATCCACAATCACAGTTGCATGGGTCAGGTCGTTCAGATTGCATATCTACGTACATGATCTAGCACTAATGTCTGAATAAGAGCACGAACATTATGAGATCTTCATGTTTTAGACTGAAGTAAGAGAAGGGAAGTTCCTGTAAATATGTTGTTTTGCTTCGGCACGTCGTAGACGTTGAACCAACAACAAACGCAGTCACACAGAGAGGTAGGTGCATCGTAAATGTACACCAATATATACTCATTCACGCACGGAAACCCTTTGTTTACACGTGGAACGGGTCAGTGCGTACTGCGCATGCGTCATTTCTAAGATGGCGGCGGAACTATCAAGTGGTCTATTTCCAAACTACGAAACAGACGACCTCCAAAATTTCAGGAATTTTTTGTTGGGTGAAACTCTGACCTTCCAGAGTTCTTTTGCTGAATAACTGACGAGCCAAGGCCAGAGGTAGGGGGGGGGGGGGGGGAGCCGTGTCTCGTGGACTGTGTAGGGGGGGGGGGGGGGGAGGAGCCGTGTCTCGTGGACTGTGTAGGGGGGGAGAGGAGCGGTGTCTCGTGGACTGTGTAGGGGGGGGGGGGGAGCCGTGTCTCGTGGACTGTGTAGGGGGGGGGGGGGGCGTGTCTCGTGGACTGTGTAGGGGGGGAGCCGTGTCTCGTGGACTGTGTAGGGGGGAAGGGGGAGAGGAGCGGTGTCTCGTGGACTGTGTAGGGGGGGGGGGGGGGAGCCGTGTCTCGTGGACTGTGTAGGGGGGGGGGGGGGGCCGTGTCTCGTGGACTGTGTAGGGGGGGAGCCGTGTCTCGTGGACTGTGTAGGGGGGGAGAGGAGCCGTGTCTCGTGGACTGTGTAGGGGGGGAGAGGAGCCGTGTCTCGTGGACTGTGTAGGGGGGGAGAGGAGCCGTGTCTCGTGGACTGTGTAGGGGGGAAGGGGGAGAGGAGCCGTGTCTCGTGGACTGTGTAGGGGGGAAGGGGGAGAGGAGCCGTGTCTCGTGGACTGTGTAGGGGGGAAGGGGGAGAGGAGCCGTGTCTCGTGGACTGTGTAGGGGGGGAGAGGAGCCGTGTCTCGTGGACTGTGTAGGGGGGGAGAGGAGCCGTGTCTCGTGGACTGTGTAGGGGGAGAGAGGAGCCGTGTCTCGTGGACTGTGTAGGGGGGAAGGGGGAGAGGAGCCGTGTCTCGTGGACTGTGTAGGGGGGGGGGGGAACCGTGTCTCGTGGACTGTGTAGGGGGGGGAGAGGAGCCGTGTCTCGTGGACTGTGTAGGGGGGGGAGAGGAGCCGTGTCTCGTGGACTGTGTAGGGGGGGGGAGAGGAGCCGTGTCTCGTGGACTGTGTAGGGGGGGGGAGAGGAGCCGTGTCTCGTGGACTGTGTAGGGGGGGAGAGGAGCCGTGTCTCGTGGACTGTGTAGGGGGGAAGGGGGAGAGGAGCCGTGTCTCGTGGACTGTGTAGGGGGGAGAGAGGAGCCGTGTCTCGTGGACTGTGTAGGGGGGAAGGGGGAGAGGAGCCGTGTCTCGTGGACTGTGTAGGGGGGAAGGGGGAGAGGAGCCGTGTCTCGTGGACTGTGTAGGGGGGAAGGGGGGGAGGAGCCGTGTCTCGTGGACTGTGTAGGGGGAAGGGGAGAGGAGCCGTGTCTCGTGGACTGTGTAGGGGGGAAGGGGGAGAGGAGCCGTGTCTCGTGGACTGTGTAGGGGGGGAGAGGGGGAGAGGAGCCGTGTCTCGTGGACTGTGTAGGGGGAAGGGGAGAGGAGCCGTGTCTCGTGGACTGTGTAGGGGGGGGGGGAGCCGTGTCTCGTGGACTGTGTAGGGGGGGGGGGAGGAGCCGTGTCTCGTGGACTGTGTAGGGGGGAAGGGGGAGAGGAGCCGTGTCTCGTGGACTGTGTAGGGGGGAAGGGGGAGAGGAGCCGTGTCTCGTGGACTGTGTAGGGGGGAAGGGGGAGAGGAGCCGTGTCTCGTGGACTGTGTAGGGGGGAAGGGGGAGAGGAGCCGTGTCTCGTGGACTGTGTAGGGGGGGGAGGAGCGCGGGACGTAGGGGGGGGAGGAGCCGTGTCTCGTGGACTGTGTAGGGGGGAAGGGGGAGAGGAGCCGTGTCTCGTGGACTGTGTAGGGGGGAAGGGGGAGAGGAGCGGTGTCTCGTGGACTGTGTAGGGGGGAAGGGGGAGAGGAGCCGTGTCTCGTGGACTGTGTAGGGGGGGAGGGGAGAGGAGCCGTGTCTCGTGGACTGTGTAGGGGGAAGGGGAGAGGAAGCCGTGTCTCGTGGACTGTGTAGGAGGGGGAGAGGAGCCGTGTCTCGTGGACTGTGTAGGGGGGGAGGGAGCCGTGTCTCGTGGACTGTGTAGGGGGGGGGAGAGGAGCCGTGTCTCGTGGACTGTGTTAGAGAGCCCGGCCTACCTGTTGGAAGAGGAAGCCTGTCCCTCGTGGACTGTGTTAGGGGGGAAGTGGAGAGGAGCCGTGTCTCGTGGACTGTGTAGGGGGGGGAAGGGGGAGAGGAGCCGTGTCTCGTGGACTGTGTAGGGGGGAAGGGGGAGAGAGCGGTGTCTCGTGGACTGTGTAGGGGGGAAGGGGGGAGAGGAGCCGTGTCTCGTGGACTGTGTAGGGGGGAGGGAGAGGAGCCGTGTCTCGTGGACTGTGTAGGGGGGAAGGGGGAGAGGAGCGGTGTCTCGTGGACTGTGTAGGGGGGAAGGGGGGGAGGAGCCGGTCTCGTGGACTGTGTAGGGGGGAAGGGGGAGAGGAGCCGTGTCTCGTGGACTGTGTAGGGGGGAAGGGGGAGAGGAGCCGTGTCTCGTGGACTGTGTAGGGGGGGGGAGAGGAGCGGTGTCTCGTGGACTGTGTAGGGGGGAAGGGGGAGAGGAGCCGTGTCTCGTGGACTGTGTAGGGGGGAAGGGGAGAGGAGCCGTGTCTCGTGGACTGTGTAGGGGGAAGGGGAGAGGAGCGGTGTCTCGTGGACTGTGTAGGGGGAGGGGGAGAGGAGCCGTGTCTCGTGGACTGTGTAGGGGGGAAGGGGGAGAGGAGCCGTGTCTCGTGGACTGTGTAGGGGGGAAGGGGGAGAGGAGCCGTGTCTCGTGGACTGTGTAGGGGGAAGGGGCGAGGAGCCGTGTCTCGTGGACTGTGTAGGGGGGAAGGGGAGAGGAGCCGTGTCTCGTGGACTGTGTAGGGGGGAAGGGGGAGAGGAGCCGTGTCTCGTGGACTGTGTAGGGGGAAGGGGAGAGGAGCCGTGTCTCGTGGACTGTGTAGGGGGGAAGGGGGAGAGGAGCCGTGTCTCGTGGACTGTGTAGGGGGGAAGGGGGAGAGGAGCCGTGTCTCGTGGACTGTGTAGGGGGGAAGGGGGAGAGGAGCCGTGTCTCGTGGACTGTGTAGGGGGGAAGGGGGAGAGGAGCCGTGTCTCGTGGACTGTGTAGGGGGGAAGGGGGAGAGGAGCGGTGTCTCGTGGACTGTGTAGGGGGGAAGGGGGAGAGGAGCCGTGTCTCGTGGACTGTGTAGGGGGGAAGGGGGAGAGGAGCCGTGTCTCGTGGACTGTGTAGGGGGGAAGGGGGAGAGGAGCCGTGTCTCGTGGACTGTGTAGGGGGGAAGGGGGAGAGGAGCCGTGTCTCGTGGACTGTGTAGGGGGGAAGAGGAGCCGTGTCTCGTGGACTGTGTAGGGGGGAAGGGGGAGAGGAGCCGTGTCTCGTGGACTGTGTAGGGGGGAAGGGGGAGAGGAGCCGTGTCTCGTGGACTGTGTAGGGGGGAAGGGGGAGAGGAGCCGTGTCTCGTGGACTGTGTAGGGGGGAAGGGGGAGAGGAGCCGTGTCTCGTGGACTGTGTAGGGGGGAAGGGGGAGAGGAGCCGTGTCTCGTGGACTGTGTAGGGGGGAAGGGGGAGAGGAGCCGTGTCTCGTGGACTGTGTAGGGGGGAAGGGGGAGAGGAGCCGTGTCTCGTGGACTGTGTAGGGGGGAAGGGGGAGAGGAGCCGTGTCTCGTGGACTGTGTAGGGGGGAAGGGGGAGAGGAGCCGTGTCTCGTGGACTGTGTAGGGGGGAAGGGGGAGAGGAGCCGTGTCTCGTGGACTGTGTAGGGGGGAAGGGGGAGAGGAGCCGTGTCTCGTGGACTGTGTAGGGGGGAAGGGGGAGAGGAGCCGTGTCTCGTGGACTGTGTAGGGGGGAAGGGGGAGAGGAGCCGTGTCTCGTGGACTGTGTAGGGGGGAAGGGGAGAGGAGCCGTGTCTCGTGGACTGTGTAGGGGGGAAGGGGAGAGGAGCCGTTTCTCGTGGACTGTGTAGGGGGGAAGGGGGAGAGGAGCCGTGTCTCGTGGACTGTGTAGGGGGGAAGGGGGAGAGGAGCCGTGTCTCGTGGACTGTGTAGGGGGGAAGGGGGAGAGGAGCCGTGTCTCGTGGACTGTGTAGGGGGGAAGGGGGAGAGGAGCCGTGTCTCGTGGACTGTGTAGGGGGGAGGGGGAGAGGAGCCGTGTCTCGTGGACTGTGTAGGGGGGAAGGGGGAGAGGAGCCGTGTCTCGTGGACTGTGTAGGGGGGAAGGGGGAGAGGAGCCGTGTCTCGTGGACTGTGTAGGGGGGGGGGAGAGGAGCCGTGTCTCGTGGACTGTGTAGGGGGGAAGGGGAGAGGAGCCGTGTCTCGTGGACTGTGTAGGGGGGAAGGGGGAGAGGAGCCGTGTCTCGTGGACTGTGTAGGGGGGAAGGGGGAGAGGAGCCGTGTCTCGTGGACTGTGTAGGGGGGAAGGGGGAGAGGAGCCGTGTCTCGTGGACTGTGTAGGGGGGAAGGGGAGAGGAGCCGTGTCTCGTGGACTGTGTAGGGGGGAAGGGGGAGAGGAGCCGTGTCTCGTGGACTGTGTAGGGGGGAAGGGGGAGAGGAGCCGTGTCTCGTGGACTGTGTAGGGGGGAAGGGGGAGAGGAGCCGTGTCTCGTGGACTGTGTAGGGGGGAAGGGGGAGAGGAGCCGTGTCTCGTGGACTGTGTAGGGGGGAAGGGGGAGAGGAGCCGTGTCTCGTGGACTGTGTAGGGGGGAAGGGGGAGAGGAGCCGTGTCTCGTGGACTGTGTAGGGGGGAAGGGGGAGAGGAGCCGTGTCTCGTGGACTGTGTAGGGGGGGAGAGGAGCCGTGTCTCGTGGACTGTGTAGGGGGGGGGGGGCGAGGAGCCGTGTCTCGTGGACTGTGTAGGGGGGAAGGGGGAGAGGAGCCGTGTCTCGTGGACTGTGTAGGGGGGAAGGGGGAGAGGAGCCGTGTCTCGTGGACTGTGTAGGGGGGAAGGGGGAGAGGAGCCGTGTCTCGTGGACTGTGTAGGGGGGAAGGGGGAGAGGAGCCGTGTCTCGTGGACTGTGTAGGGGGGAAGGGGGAGAGGAGCCGTGTCTCGTGGACTGTGTAGGGGGGAAGGGGGAGAGGAGCCGTGTCTCGTGGACTGTGTAGGGGGGAAGGGGGAGAGGAGCCGTGTCTCGTGGACTGTGTAGGGGGGGGGAGAGGAGCCGTGTCTCGTGGACTGTGTAGGGGGGAAGGGGGAGAGGAGCCGTGTCTCGTGGACTGTGTAGGGGGGAAGGGGGAGAGGAGCCGTGTCTCGTGGACTGTGTAGGGGGGGAGGGGGAGAGGAGCCGTGTCTCGTGGACTGTGTAGGGGGGAAGGGGGAGAGGAGCCGTGTCTCGTGGACTGTGTAGGGGGGAAGGGGGAGAGGAGCCGTGTCTCGTGGACTGTGTAGGGGGAAGGGGGAGAGGAGCCGTGTCTCGTGGACTGTGTAGGGGGGAAGGGGGAGAGGAGCCGTGTCTCGTGGACTGTGTAGGGGGGAAGGGGGAGAGGAGCCGTGTCTCGTGGACTGTGTAGGGGGGAAGGGGGAGAGGAGCCGTGTCTCGTGGACTGTGTAGGGGGGAAGGGGGAGAGGAGCCGTGTCTCGTGGACTGTGTAGGGGGGAAGGGGAGAGGAGCCGTGTCTCGTGGACTGTGTAGGGGGGAAGGGGGAGAGGAGCCGTGTCTCGTGGACTGTGTAGGGGCGAAGGGGGAGAGGAGCCGTGTCTCGTGGACTGTGTAGGGGGAAGGGGGAGAGGAGCCGTGTCTCGTGGACTGTGTAGGGGGGAAGGGGAGAGGAGCCGTGTCTCGTGGACTGTGTAGGGGGGAAGGGGGAGAGGAGCCGTGTCTCGTGGACTGTGTAGGGGGGAAGGGGGAGAGGAGCCGTGTCTCGTGGACTGTGTAGGGGGGAAGGGGGAGAGGAGCCGTGTCTCGTGGACTGTGTAGGGGGGAAGGGGGAGAGGAGCCGTGTCTCGTGGACTGTGTAGGGGGGAAGGGGGAGAGGAGCCGTGTCTCGTGGACTGTGTAGGGGGGAAGGGGGAGAGGAGCCGTGTCTCGTGGACTGTGTAGGGGGGAAGGGGGAGAGGAGCCGTGTCTCGTGGACTGTGTAGGGGGGGAGGGGAGAGGAGCCGTGTCTCGTGGACTGTGTAGGGGGGAAGGGGGAGAGGAGCCGTGTCTCGTGGACTGTGTAGGGGGGAAGGGGGAGAGGAGCCGTGTCTCGTGGACTGTGTAGGGGGGGGAGAGGAGCCGTGTCTCGTGGACTGTGTAGGGGGAAGGGGGAGAGGAGCCGTGTCTCGTGGACTGTGTAGGGGGGAAGGGGGAGAGGAGCCGTGTCTCGTGGACTGTGTAGGGGGAAGGGGGAGAGGAGCCGTGTCTCGTGGACTGTGTAGGGGGGAAGGGGGAGAGGAGCCGTGTCTCGTGGACTGTGTAGGGGGGAAGGGGAGAGGAGCCGTGTCTCGTGGACTGTGTAGGGGGGGGGGAGAGGAGCCGTGTCTCGTGGACTGTGTAGGGGGGAAGGGGGAGAGGAGCCGTGTCTCGTGGACTGTGTAGGGGGGAAGGGGGAGAGGAGCGGTGTCTCGTGGACTGTGTAGGGGGGAAGGGGAGAGGAGCCGTGTCTCGTGGACTGTGTAGGGGGGGGGGAGAGGAGCCGTGTCTCGTGGACTGTGTAGGGGGAAGGGGGAGAGGAGCCGTGTCTCGTGGACTGTGTAGGGGGGAAGGGGGAGAGGAGCCGTGTCTCGTGGACTGTGTAGGGGGAAGGGGGAGAGGAGCCGTGTCTCGTGGACTGTGTAGGGGGGAAGGGGGAGAGGAGCCGTGTCTCGTGGACTGTGTAGGGGGGAAGGGGGAGAGGAGCCGTGTCTCGTGGACTGTGTAGGGGGAAGGGGGAGAGGAGCCGTGTCTCGTGGACTGTGTAGGGGGAAGGGGGAGAGGAGCCGTGTCTCGTGGACTGTGTAGGGGGAAGGGGAGAGGAGCCGTGTCTCGTGGACTGTGTAGGGGGGAAGGGGGAGAGGAGCCGTGTCTCGTGGACTGTGTAGGGGGGAAGGGGGAGAGGAGCCGTGTCTCGTGGACTGTGTAGGGGGGAAGGGGGAGAGGAGCCGTGTCTCGTGGACTGTGTAGGGGGGAAGGGGGAGAGGAGCCGTGTCTCGTGGACTGTGTAGGGGGGAAGGGGGAGAGGAGCCGTGTCTCGTGGACTGTGTAGGGGGGAAGGGGGAGAGGAGCCGTGTCTCGTGGACTGTGTAGGGGGGAAGGGGGAGAGGAGCCGTGTCTCGTGGACTGTGTAGGGGGAAGGGGGAGAGGAGCCGTGTCTCGTGGACTGTGTAGGGGGGAAGGGGGAGAGGAGCCGTGTCTCGTGGACTGTGTAGGGGGGAAGGGGGAGAGGAGCCGTGTCTCGTGGACTGTGTAGGGGGGAAGGGGCAGAGGAGCCGTGTCTCGTGGACTGTGTAGGGGGGAAGGGGGAGAGGAGCCGTGTCTCGTGGACTGTGTAGGGGGGAAGGGGGAGAGGAGCCGTGTCTCGTGGACTGTGTAGGGGGGAAGGGGGAGAGGAGCCGTGTCTCGTGGACTGTGTAGGGGGGAAGGGGGAGAGGAGCCGTGTCTCGTGGACTGTGTAGGGGGGAAGGGGGAGAGGAGCCGTGTCTCGTGGACTGTGTAGGGGGGAAGGGGGAGAGGAGCCGTGTCTCGTGGACTGTGTAGGGGGCCGGGGGAGAGGAGCCGTGTCTCGTGGACTGTGTAGGGGGGAAGGGGGAGAGGAGCCGTGTCTCGTGGACTGTGTAGGGGGGAAGGGGGAGAGGAGCCGTGTCTCGTGGACTGTGTAGGGGGGAAGGGGGAGAGGAGCCGTGTCTCGTGGACTGTGTAGGGGGGAAGGGGGAGAGGAGCCGTGTCTCGTGGACTGTGTAGGGGGAAGGGGGAGAGGAGCCGTGTCTCGTGGACTGTGTAGGGGGAAGGGGAGAGGAGCCGTGTCTCGTGGACTGTGTAGGGGGAAGGGGAGAGGAGCCGTGTCTCGTGGACTGTGTAGGGGGGAAGGGGGAGAGGAGCCGTGTCTCGTGGACTGTGTAGGGGGGAAGGGGAGAGGAGCCGTGTCTCGTGGACTGTGTAGGGGGGAAGGGGGAGAGGAGCCGTGTCTCGTGGACTGTGTAGGGGGGAAGGGGGAGAGGAGCCGTGTCTCGTGGACTGTGTAGGGGGGGGGGGGGGGAGGAGCCGTGTCTCGTGGACTGTGTAGGGGGAGGGGAGAGGAGCCGTGTCTCGTGGACTGTGTAGGGGGGAAGGGGGAGAGGAGCCGTGTCTCGTGGACTGTGTAGGGGGAAGGGGAGAGGAGCCGTGTCTCGTGGACTGTGTAGGGGGAAGGGGAGAGGAGCCGTGTCTCGTGGACTGTGTAGGGGGAAGGGGAGAGGAGCCGTGTCTCGTGGACTGTGTAGGGGGGAAGGGGGAGAGGAGCCGTGTCTCGTGGACTGTGTAGGGGGGAAGGGGGAGAGGAGCCGTGTCTCGTGGACTGTGTAGGGGGCAGGGGGAGAGGAGCCGTGTCTCGTGGACTGTGTAGGGGGGAAGGGGGAGAGGAGCCGTGTCTCGTGGACTGTGTAGGGGGGAAGGGGGAGAGGAGCCGTGTCTCGTGGACTGTGTAGGGGGAGGGGAGAGGAGCCGTGTCTCGTGGACTGTGTAGGGGGGAAGGGGGAGAGGAGCCGTGTCTCGTGGACTGTGTAGGGGGGAAGGGGGAGAGGAGCCGTGTCTCGTGGACTGTGTAGGGGGAAGGGGGAGAGGAGCCGTGTCTCGTGGACTGTGTAGGGGGGAAGGGGGAGAGGAGCCGTGTCTCGTGGACTGTGTAGGGGGGGAGGGGAGAGGAGCCGTGTCTCGTGGACTGTGTAGGGGGAAGGGGAGAGGAGCCGTGTCTCGTGGACTGTGTAGGGGGGAAGGGGGAGAGGAGCCGTGTCTCGTGGACTGTGTAGGGGGGAAGGGGGAGAGGAGCCGTGTCTCGTGGACTGTGTAGGGGGGAAGGGGGAGAGGAGCCGTGTCTCGTGGACTGTGTAGGGGGGAAGGGGGAGAGGAGCCGTGTCTCGTGGACTGTGTAGGGGGGAAGGGGGAGAGGAGCCGTGTCTCGTGGACTGTGTAGGGGGGAAGGGGGAGAGGAGCCGTGTCTCGTGGACTGTGTAGGGGGAGGGGAGAGGAGCCGTGTCTCGTGGACTGTGTAGGGGGGAAGGGGAGAGGAGCCGTGTCTCGTGGACTGTGTAGGGGGAAGGGGGAGAGGAGCCGTGTCTCGTGGACTGTGTAGGGGGGAAGGGGGAGAGGAGCCGTGTCTCGTGGACTGTGTAGGGGGGAAGGGGGAGAGGAGCCGTGTCTCGTGGACTGTGTAGGGGGGAAGGGGGAGAGGAGCCGTGTCTCGTGGACTGTGTAGGGGGGAAGGGGGAGAGGAGCCGTGTCTCGTGGACTGTGTAGGGGGGAAGGGGGAGAGGAGCCGTGTCTCGTGGACTGTGTAGGGGGGGGTGGGGGGTGGGGAGAGGAGCGGTGTCTCGTGGACTGTGTAGGGGGGGAGAGGAGCCGTGTCTCGTGGACTGTGTAGGGGGGAAGGGGGAGAGGAGCCGTGTCTCGTGGACTGTGTAGGGGGGAAGGGGGAGAGGAGCCGTGTCTCGTGGACTGTGTAGGGGGGGGGGAGAGGAGCCGTGTCTCGTGGACTGTGTAGGGGGGGGGGAGAGGAGCCGTGTCTCGTGGACTGTGTAGGGGGGGGGGGAGAGGAGCCGTGTCTCGTGGACTGTGTAGGGGGGGGGGAGAGGAGCCGTGTCTCGTGGACTGTGTAGGGGGGAAGGGGAGAGGAGCCGTGTCTCGTGGACTGTGTAGGGGGGAAGGGGGAGAGGAGCCGTGTCTCGTGGACTGTGTAGGGGGGAAGGGGGAGAGGAGCCGTGTCTCGTGGACTGTGTAGGGGGAAGGGGGAGAGGAGCCGTGTCTCGTGGACTGTGTAGGGGGGAAGGGGGAGAGGAGCCGTGTCTCGTGGACTGTGTAGGGGGGAAGGGGGAGAGGAGCGTGTCTCGTGGACTGTGTAGGGGGGGGGAGAGGAGCCGTGTCTCGTGGACTGTGTAGGGGGGAAGGGGGAGAGGAGCCGTGTCTCGTGGACTGTGTAGGGGGGGGGGAGAGGAGCCGTGTCTCGTGGACTGTGTAGGGGGGAAGGGGGAGAGGAGCCGTGTCTCGTGGACTGTGTAGGGGGGAAGGGGGAGAGGAGCCGTGTCTCGTGGACTGTGTAGGGGGGAAGGGGGAGAGGAGCCGTGTCTCGTGGACTGTGTAGGGGGAGGGGGAGAGGAGCCGTGTCTCGTGGACTGTGTAGGGGGGAAGGGGGAGAGGAGCCGTGTCTCGTGGACTGTGTAGGGGGGGGGGGAGAGGAGCCGTGTCTCGTGGACTGTGTAGGGGGGGGGGGAGAGGAGCCGTGTCTCGTGGACTGTGTAGGGGGGGGGGAGAGGAGCCGTGTCTCGTGGACTGTGTAGGGGGGAAGGGGAGAGGAGCGGTGTCTCGTGGACTGTGTAAGGGGGGGGGGGGGGGAGCGGTGTCTCGTGGACTGTGTAGGGGGGAAGGGGGAGAGAAGCCGTGTCTCGTGGACTGTGTAGGGGGGAAGGGGGAGAGGAGCCGTGTCTCGTGGACTGTGTAGGGGGGAAGGGGGAGAGAAGCCGTGTCTCGTGGACTGTGTAGGGGGGAAGGGGGGAGAGGAGCTGTGTCTCGTGGACTGTGTAGGGGGGGGGGGGGGAACCGTGTCTCGTGGACTGTGTAGGGGGGAAGGGGGAGAGGAGCGGTGTCTCGTGGACTGTGTAGGGGGG
>JAWQFJ010006770.1:10000-20496 GCA_034096865.1 Theodoxus fluviatilis | reverse complement strand
AGTCTCAATGAAACCTTCTGGGTTACAGAATCATGTAAATAGCCTTCGTCATGAGTCTATTCTACTGAGTCTGTCTGCACATCAAGAAAATATAAAGATCAGGGTCTTTAGAAAGGGTTTTCACCTCTCTTCATGAGAAAGGTGATACCTTAACAGGATGAGATTAGATGATGTCAGCCAATACAGATACTTGGGCTATGTGCTCACTTACCAGACTATCTATAGACACTGCACTTGAAGATTTATCCATGAAAGGAATGAGAAAGTTTGTACACATCTTGAAAGACTTATGGTATCTGAATGTTTAAATACTAAAGTTGTTACTAGAATGCTTGAGTCTCGGGTACTTTCGACCCTGCTGTACTGTGCTGAGATATGGAGTCTAGAAACTGCTCATGTCTTCGCCTGCAAGAAATTTTTGGGAATGGTACTAGAACTCAAAACCATGGGGTATTAGAGGATCTTCGACGAGTTCGTCCACGCATAAGTAGTTTCACTACAATTATCAAATACTGGCTGAAACTGTGTAAATTGGACAACGATAGACTTCATAATCAATAGTAATGTTGCAGAATTATGTTATCTCGGGCATGTCGAATAGGGTTGTTTCTGTGAGGGGACTTTTACAGAAACTAGCGTTTGAGTATGTGTGGCTCAACGGTCGTGTTGAGAATGACAAATGTTTCAGAATACATTTAAAACATCAGAATAAAAGACTGGTTCCTGCAGGAATGGTAGAGCACAAACGGAACTTACGAAAGATATCAGTGATATTCTTCTTTTAAAGATTCTTTTGGTCTTGAAGTTTGTTTCAATAATATAGATATTAAGAAATTCAGAGACGTTTTCACAAGATTTGGATTTGGCGTAAATGATCTTGTTGTGAACAGAACGCCTAGATGTCCCGCTAACTTACAATGTCCATTCTGCAAAGAAATAAATAACGAAGCACATGAGCAGCTGAGACAGAACTACCTCAGTCGGAGCCAAGGAACCAAACTACAGTAACCATTGGATGAAAGGTACTAATGTGAGAAGAGCAAGAGTTGTAGCTATTTTTATTTAGTTGGTCTTCAGTTAAGGAAAGAACGATTGGTAGCTTTGGAATGAGAAGCAAACGTCAATTGTTTAGTCGAACGACACCTTATCTAACATCTTGCCTTCCTTGGGTCTGATTCGTTTCATTACCTATTTCCTGTCGTTACATAAGCAGGCAGTAGCTCTGCGGTCATTGTAAAAACTTGGTCAAGTTCTATGAATCTATGGTTGATTTATATTGTGTCGATTGCCCACATATGCATTCTCCCTCGATCCTTCTCTATTTCTAAAGTTGTCTTGCACTGGAAATCTTCTTGTAGTAAGAACTGAGACTGTGTTTCACCAAATAAGAATTTAAATCCGAAAACGCATATCTGTGACATACTTGCGATTCATACTCTTCAAAAACTAATGTAATTGTATGCCAAGAGGAAAATTGATAATGTGTATATTGATGTTTTTTGCCAATACAGTACCGTAACAACGTGGTGGAGCATTGCGAAATATAGCGTATGTGCTGCAGGAAAATGTTTAACTTTGTAGTCGCAATAGAAGTTCAGTTCAGTTCAGTTCAGTTCAGTTCAGTTCAGTTCAGTTCAGTTCAGTTCAGTTCAGTTCCTACTCCTCATCTCCCCCCCCCCCGTGCTTCTCTTTCTGTTGCTGCAGCTTTCATTTTAGGTACCTCCTCCCCGATATCATATATTGTCGTCGTTGTCGTAGTCATCGTCTTTCTCATCCCACTCAATCCTCCTGGTCGTCATTTACGTTCTTTTCCTGTTCTAACCATTCTCTGTTATCGTCATCTTGTTTGTCGTTGTAATCATTCTCCTTCTCGTCTTCCTGCTTCTTGTTCACTATGCTTCCTCCTCTCCCTCTTCCTCCTCCCCATCCTCCCATTTATTAATTTTTTTCTTTCTTTTTTCCTTTTTTTTGGGGGGGGGGGGTAACGTTTAGTAAAAAACTAACAGTTCAGAATAAATATTTGAAATCGAAATTAACAGACAAAACGTTTAAGACACAATAAAAAAGACTGGTCAAACATCTGACTAATTCATCCTAACATATATTTTTTTCAATGCCCGTGCCCACAAAGTACATTTACTACAAACGTGTTATCCATTAGGTTCAACGTCACTGAGAATCAAATAAGATCTTTTCAAACCATCAAGACAATTCGTATTTTTTTTGTTTTGCGGAAAGCGCTGCAAACAAGAGAGGAAGCATTTATGAAAATGTTTGTCTCTCTCTCTGGCAATAAAAATGACCATCATCACTTGCTCAGCCAAATTCAATGAAATGCATGACGACTTACTTTCCGACAACATTTGTGCAGGTGACACCCATTTGTCCGAATCGCCCTCGTGCTCCGAGCCTGTACAGAACAATCAGGAGTGACAATAAGAATTCCAATCACTAGTGTAGTCAGTTCATAACCATTTACCAGGAAGTTAAACTTACTAGCACATGGAGACTTCTCTTTTTCATAGCTGTGATCTCCATGTTATTTTTAATAAGATTTCTGGCAGATTATGATAGCTTCTGAAGGCCGATACAAATCAGGGGCGGACGAGGGAGAGGTGTTGTGTCTGGGGTTTCCGGACCCCCCCCCCCCCCTCCCCCCCGAACATAACAAAAAAAAGAAGTTTTACTTTGAGTGTCAATGTTTTGGGGGTATTCTTCAGTAACAAAATCTGCTGCCTGAAAATGGCAATGATCATTATCAGAATGCACCAGATTGCACCATTTTGCATCCTGGTTTTCAAAATTGTCCGGGGGAGCATGCCCCCGAACCCCCCTCCTTCCTAAAAAGTTTGGAAACCCACCCCCCACCCCAAATGAACTGATCCGCTCCTGCAAATAATATTAATGTTAAGTTTCGATTTGCATTCTTTTATAATAGTAATTGCTGTGCTTCCTATCCTAATTGTGGCTTTTAGAGTGTGGCTCGCAAACTGTGCTTCGTAGACTGTGGCTCACAGACTGTGGCTCACAGACTGTGGCTCACAAACTGTGGCTCACAAACTGTGGCTCACAAACTGTGGCTCACAAACTGTTGCTCGCAAACTGTAGCTCTGATACTGTGGCTCGCAAACTGTAGCTCTGATACTGTAGCTCACAACCTGTGGCTCAGACTGTGGTTCACAAACTGTGGATCACAAACAGTGGCTAACAAACTGTGGTTCATAGACTATGGATAAAAACTGTGATTTAAAGACTGTGTCCCACAGATTGTGGCTCACAAACTTTGGCTTGCAGACTGCGGCTAAAAAGTGTGACTAAAAGACTGGCTCACAGATTGTGGCTCACAATCTGTGGCTCACAAACTGTGGCTAGAAACTGTGACTATAACACTTTGGCTTGCAGACTTTGGCTAAAACTGTGACTTAACAAGAAGGGCAAAGCCCATACGACTCACATGCTTGACCTTGACCTTTATATGACCTTGACCTTCAGGTGACCTTCAAGGTCAAGGTCAAACAACTAAACCTACCAATGACATCATACACTAAGAACTGCTTTACACATTGACCCAAGGTCAAGGCCATCCAAGGTCATGCAACACAAAGCTGTTATTTCAAGACATAGGAAGCACAATGGTGCTTATTGGCACTTTCTACCATGAGATATGGTCACTTTTAGTGGTTCACTACCCCATTTTGGTCACATTTCATAAGGGTCAAAGTGACCTTAACCTTGATGATATGTAACCAAATGTGTCTCATGATGAAAGTATAACATGTGCCCCACATAATTATTACGTTTGAAACAGTTATCTTCCATAGTTCAGGGTCAAGGTCACTTCAAAATATGTATACAATCCAACTTTGAAGAGCTCCTGTGACCTTGACCTTGAAGCAAGGTCAACCAAACTGGTATCAAAAGATAGGGCTTACTTTGCCCTATATACCATATATAGGTCAGGTATCCAATCTCAAAAACTTCAGAGAATATTGAGAAAATGTGAAAAATGACTGTTTTTTAGACAACATTTATGGCCCCTGCGACCTTGACCTTGAAGCAAGGACAAGTCACTGTGTATGTTTTTTGAGGCCTTGTCATCATACACCATCATGCCACATTTGGTATTGATAGACTTAATAGTCTCCGAGAAAAATCCAACGTTAAAGTTTTCGGACGCCCGGACGCCCGGACGCCCGGACGGACAAAAAGGGTGAGTACATAGACTCACTTTTGCTTCGCATGTGAGTCAAAAAACAAGAACATTAACACACACACTAACACACGAACACTAACAAACACTGACACTAACACACACTGACGCACACACACTATCACAAGCACACACTAACAAACACACACACACACACACACACACACACACACACACACACACACTAACACTAACACACGCAGAGAGAGAGAGAGAGAGAGAGAGAGAGAGAGGAGAGAGAGAGAGAGAGGAGAGAGAGAGAGAGAGAGGGTGGGGGGGGAGAGAGAGAGAGAGAGAACGAACGAAATATTTATTGAACAGGCCATCATCCCAGTACAAGGACTCAGTAACAGGGGCACAGATGTCACAGTTCATTATGTAGACCTCCTCCTCTTTAATGCATAGATTAAATAGGTGCTCACAGATCTTATTCTTTCTTTGTCGTAATTTGCTAAAAACATTAAACTTTTTTGCATAGTTAACCCAAAAACAAAAACTGTAGGTACCTTATTCGTATATCTTCGTTAGCTGGACACAAATAGAATGTGTATTTCATCCTCAAATCTTTCATTGTATTTAGGGCACAACAGCGTTATATCTATATCTATATCTATATCGGTGTACGTAGAGTTTGCTCATGCCCAGATGGAAACGAATGTACAAGTCTCTCAAAATAGGTTTGTCCAAGTCATAGAGATATTGCTTTAACTTAGGGCTGCACTTGAATACCTTGCGAATGGAATATATCTCACTAGTTTGTAATGTAGAGTACCAACATTCGTTGTAGCGACACACCAAACTTCGCTTTAATTCTGTTGCGAACTGGGTTTTTTCGCGGACCCTCTGTTGTCTCCATATGTCATTAAATTTAAATCAAACGGTATATATTTCATCTTCATTGCCCAACAATTATGTGCTGTAGTTGTACCCATCATCAATTGACATATCTTTTGGGGGTATCTCTTGTCATCCATCCTTAGCATCGGAAGCCAATATTTAACACAGCGCAGCACAAACACAAATGTGCAATGGATAACGTCCATTATCACCATAAATCAACAAGTTTAGTTTTCTTTTTGACACTTTGAGAAAAACCTTTCATCATGTGCGGTTGGATTTGAACATCAAATACCCTAAAGATGATACTAGGTGATGTACACATCGTTCTGTGTCTCATGGCCTGCGCTACAGCAGCTTTTCCTTTCATTGACAAACTTGCTTGCGTCACATTGTAAGATAGTTTTGTGGAGAGAGAGGAGGGAGGGGGAGGGAGGGAGGGAGGGAGGGAGGGAGGGAGGGAGAGTGAGGGAGGGAGGGAGGGAGGGAGGGAGGGAGGGAGGGAGGGAGGGAGGGAGGGAGGGAGGGAGAGAGGGAGGAGAGAGAGAGAGAGAGAGAGGAGAGAGAGAGAGAGAGACGGAGAGAGCGGGGAAGAGAGGGACGGAGGGAGAGGGGAAGAGGGAGAGAGAGTGAGAGAGAGAGAGAGAGGAAGAGAGAGAAGAGAGAGGAAGAGAGAGAGAAAGAGAGAGAGAGAGAAAGAGAAGAGAGAGAGAGAAGAGAGAGAGAGAGAGAGAAAGAGAGAGAGAGATGGAGGGAGAGGGGAAGAGAAAGAGAGGGTGCCAAAGAGACTTTGACTTTGATTCATTTATTGAATATAGGCCGACCGCCATTTACAATTTAACATACAATATCACAAAATGAACAGTTCCTACATGCAGTCAATGGCAGTTTTCCTCTCGTTGTTTCAATGCATAAAATATGTACATGGCCACATTTCTTGTCGTTAACTTATCAGAAGCGGACATAAGTTGCATAAAATCCGTTCCTGCCTCTGTATGACGTTTGATGTACTTCTTCCTTAAGTCTTCATAGTAGGAGCAGTCCACCAAAAATGCTCTTCGTCTTCATTTTCATGAGTTGATTCCTATCTACAGTGTCGAAAGCTTTCTCAAAATTTACTAATGATACTTAGAGCTTCCCCCGACCGTCGCCATAGACGTGCTTCAGGACCATGGAGAACAGGGTGAAGACACGATCGATGGTAGAGTACTGCGTCCTAAAACTTGCTTGCTCTCGACAGATCATGTCCTCGTCCTCTATCCAACAACATAACCGGCGTGTCAGAATGGAAGCAAAGATCTTGCTAAGAATACAAAGCAACGAAATCCCTCTGTAGTTATTGGATCCAGATAATCACCCTTCTTGTGCATAGGGACAATTACAGAACAAGACCGGAAAGTAGTGGGAATCAGTTTTCACCAGGAATTGTATTAATCCCCGCCGATTTCCGTGGTTTGTAAATGAGGAAAGCTGTCTTCATCCCATCCAACGTAGTGGGATCATCCAAAATGGAATTTGTTTACAACGCCTTCTGCAAGTGGATTATCTCTAATTACATTCTCCAATCTGGAACTTCGCATCGCAACTTTCTCAAAATGATTTTTCCAAGTGGTCATATTAATGTCAACATTAACGGAACGTTTGTATGTTCTATTCTTTACAAATGACCAAAATACGCGTGCATCTTTAATACTATTCATGAGCCGGTTGTTGGTCAAGACAAAGTGACTCTTTTTGTTTGCGCGTGTTACGAGTTAGTTAATTTTTAATTTGTGTCGTTTATGAATGAATTAGTCTATGGGTAACTTCACACTGCCCTTTTGCAACTCTTCTCTCACAATCATCAATCAATGATGGAACAAGACTGAAATGACGGTGAGGACACAGATCAAAGTCAAAATAATTTAATTTCTTCAAAATCAAAATCCTAAGAGAGTCTGTAAGCTGTAATTAGGATACTAATAATAATTATGCAACAATAAGTGTACTGAATCCAATACCCCAGATAAAATAAAGGTGGTCTGCCAAACCCAATGAAATGATACTTAACTGACGAAGGTGCAGGTTCAGCCAATCAGCGGTCTCTTTAGTTGAGTTCGACGGTGGATGCGACGAACGCACGTGGAGGGGGAAGGAGAGGGAAGGGGAAGGGGGAAACCGGTGCACCGCCAGGCACCTACACACCGCAATGAATTAAGAACACTGGAATTTTCTCCACCCAGTGGACCGGCCAGTCGAGGGGTGAATTCTCTTGCTTATGACGGCAGGCTTTGGTAATCCTTCCATGGAACTAGTCGACTGGGGTGAAACTCTGGGGCTGGCGCAGACGTTTCTGGGGAGAAGGTGAAACGCAGACGTAGACGCTCACAACGGCGAAGCACGTGGAGAAAACAGACGTTGTCTTTCTCAGTGGCAGTAGTGAGGCAAACTCCGCTCTCGTCGAGAGAAGCTTCGTGTCATGGAGAGGAGTCGATACTTCAGTTCTGTCTTTCGCAGTCGTGGCTCCCTTCAGAGGTAGTCGAACTTCTCTTCATGGGATGGGCTCTCGCTGTAGAACGGCTTGCGCCACGTGGATTTCAGACAGGGCGCTTCCACGCACACATACGGTGGCTGGCTTAGGGAAACTGCACTCGCGCGCTCACTACGGGGTTTGCAGTGGGTTTTATTCTGGAGCCCAAAAGCCTCATACCTTTCTGTCCAATCACAACACATGTAGGGTGTCTTCAGTCGTAATCTCAAACAAAGGGCCAATCACTGATCGGCTATATAAGTACAGAGGACCAATCACTGATCAGGTATATTAGTACTTATTCGATCACGTGTCGTCATCAGTCCAGTTCTGTTTCATCCACCAACCAAACACCATCGCCAGGCGAGCTCCAGGGTCCACGCTGATTGGCTAATCACAAATCTCTGGTCAAGCTGTGATTAATCTCAGCTTGGAGTCGCAAAGTGCTTTACTGATTAATTCACACACCAGGCAAGTGTCAATGCTCCTTCATCACTCGCCTTTCATAAATCGTGAATATACATGGTGCCTTCTACTGCAATCATAAGGTCGGCAGACCACCGCACAATACCCTACAGGTTTGACAGACCCACTAACCCACCCCACTGGTTAATAAACAACAATATTATTAAATCACTCTTATACCGCGCGATACTCCCACTCAGTGAGACTCAAAGCGCTTCAGCCGATGTCGAGGCTGCCTCTCAGTGTGTAGTGTCTCAAGTCAATGAGACCAGTGTCCTGCTGCCAAGGGCGCTGGCACACTGTTTTCCACAAAGGAGAAATTGTGCGTGCTGGGTGTTTTTTACTGTGGCCGACACCCACCCGTCGAGGACATGAGCGTCAGGATCTTTATAGTGCGTGATTTTGATGTTGTGAATGCGTATCACACACTAGACCTCGGTTTATTAAGGTCTCATCCTACAAGTGAGGAAGGGTGCTCTCGTCACAGCACGGATTACACTTTTGTATGCTTTTCTGCTGACCAAGTATTTTTCTCTATGCACTAAGAATTTTTATTTTCTATATTGGACAAGAGATTTTCTGTGATGATAAAAGAAAGAGAGACAGAGGGAGGACGGAGAGAAAAAAGAGAGGGGGGGAGGGGAAGAGAGAGAAGAGAGAGAGAGAGAGAGAGAGAGATAGAGAGAGAGAGAGAGAAGAGAGAGAGAAAAAAGACAGACAGACAGAGAGAGACAGGAAGAGAAAGACGAAGGGAGAGGGGGAAAAGAGAGAGAGAGAGAGAGAGAGAGAGAGAGAGAGAGAGAGAGAGAGAGAGAACGAACGAGAGAGAGAGAGAGAGAGGGGGGGAGGAGAGAGACGGAGGGAGAGAGGTGGTAGATGCAAAAACCGCTTCAATGCTTCAAGATGGACATTTTCTATATCAAGGCAAGTATCCCTCCAGGTTTACCGGTGGTCCTCACAGCTTTATCTGTCTGTCTGTGTGTCTGTCAGTCCCGACTTAACGGCTGATATCTCAAAAACTACTGGACGGATTTCCTTGACATTTTGAACACTTACTGGAAGTTAGGTTTGATTGAATGTATCAAATTTTCAGAATCAAGGTTTGAAAAGAAAGTGACTTTTTGTACGTTTTGGTTTTGCAAAGAAGGCAAGGGACGGAACTCTGTCCCGACAAGGGAAGTTTTGGTTTACTGATGGTCCTCATTTGGCGTCAATAACGTCACATAATTTCGATGAGATTGGACAGTTGTGAAAGAGAAATAAGGATTTTTTATTCCTCCAGGTTTACTGGAGGTCCTCACAGCTTTATGGATTAGCTCACTCAGTAGCATAGCACGTCGAAGAAAAAAATTGTCGCTGGGACATGCTTGGTTGTAGGGGATGCGGGTACGGGTTTGAATCCGCACATAAGTTTCTTTTTTAAAATGTGTGTATGGTATTCGAGAGAGAGAGAGAGGGCCACCCCACCCGTTGTTGTACACGTGAGCGGTTGCGGGTTTGAACCCTAACTTTTTCCCCCCTCTTTTCTCAAGAGGTTGCGGGTTTGAACCCGATCTTTCTTGTGTGGTTTTTGTTTTTAATGCCAAAACCTGGAGATTCAGCGCCAGCGGTTTTTATTGGTTTTGTTTTTTTAATGCCAAAACCTGGAGGTTCAGCGCCAGCGGTTTTTATTTATATCTCACACCTCCGCCGAATACATAATGTTATGAATCGAGATATCTTAATTTTAAGTCAGTTCATTGTCCCCTGTAAGAGCCAGCCAGGCCTCAAAGCACTTTCTTAGAGAAACCACCCAGTCCTTGGAATGTGGTGCCGAACGAGAGAATTGGACAAAAAAAAGAGACGCTAACATTCTGCTGCACGTTGTGCCGAGAATAGAATTGGTCAGTGGAGAGAACAAAGACACTAATGTGGTACTGCACAGATGGTGCCTAGAAAGTGATTGGTCAGTGGGCGGCTCCCAAAAACTATAAAGCCTCCACCGTCTTCCTCTCTCTCTATCTCACCTCCTACTGCTTGGGCGTGCAGTGCACGTGCTGTGACTGCGCCCAAGGTCAAATAGATGGAAAGAGGGGACGCCAGAAACCCCCCTTACCATAGCCCTGTTGCCTCCCAAGACACCCCTGACGCCATCCATCAAGGGTCCAGTCCACTCAGATGGGCGCGATTCGACACCTCCACCAGAAGATCGGAGTTATCAGGCTGCCACACTTGGCCTGACCCCACAGACGGCCTCATGTCTGACCCCACAGACAGCGTCATGCCTGACCCACGGACAGCATCGTGCCTGACCCCACAGACAGCGCCATGCCTGACCCATGAACAGCGTCACTCTTGACCTACGAACGGCCTCAACGCTGAGGGGAGACGTTAAACGTTACCCTCCCTTCACAAGCACCAGAATTTAAGATTCCCGGGCATGCCCATCTCACATTGCCCTACATGTTCATACAACTACAAACCTGTTTAAAAGTC
>JAWQFJ010006770.1:0-5000 GCA_034096865.1 Theodoxus fluviatilis | reverse complement strand
CGTTCACACCGTTGGTTTTTTTTTCCCGAGCCATCATCCCCCTATGGGTTCGGGATAAAAATTGACCCACCGCGTCTCCCTACGCGATTCTTAAGAGGCGAATAACTAGGGACACCGTGACATGATTTACGTTTACTCTATACTGCTCTAGTGATTGTCGTGCTTAGTGGCCTTACATAGCCTTCAAAGGCTGATAGGCCGTAAAACACCATCCATCCATCCATCCATCCCGAGTTCAATCATTGTCCATTTGTACACCGACCAAAAACTCAGAGCAAACGGAATGCTAATTGAACTCCGGATGTTATGTTACTAAGTCGTCTTTCTGATTTTGTTTGTCCTTTGAGATGAAAATCTGTTTTCCTCTAGCATTCGGCTCTAGAAACTCCAATGCAATTCAAAACATGCCGACGTAGGCTAATGTCCTTTTGTTCGGATCAAATTTGCTGAGACAAATATAAACTACTGGTCAAAACTTAAGGGCCACTTTTTCTTGTAGACTCACCGACAACACCACACAAATAATTATATAATACTTGGAGTCAGTACTTGCTATCTGCTAATGTATTCAGTAACAATGTCCTTTAAATTCTGAGTAAATATTAAGCAATTGTTACAACAGTAGTATGTTTGAATGTTCACCAACCCCACTCCCCTGTCGGTTCGAGGGAACACTTGACCCACCGCGTATCCCTACGCGATTCGTAAGAGGCGATTGACTAGGGTCATCGTGACTTGATCTGCGTTTAGTCTAAACTGTTCCAGTGATTTTTGTGCTTCATGGCCTTACATAGCCTACTAAGGCCGATAGGCCGTAAAACACCACCATCCATCCATACATCACCCACCCCTCATTTGAAAAGTCACACAAGACTGGTCCAGTTATTAGAGAGTGTGCCCGTCGCTTGCAGCCAAGCATTCAATGCAGCGTTGACGCATGGAGTCCACCAGGGTTGGGAGGACATGTTGTGGGATCGCTTCACACTCTTGATGCAGGAACTGAGTCAGCTGGGCGATGCCTTGAGGTGGGGGCTGGTTACTGACTACATGTCGCCCCAGCACATCCCAGAGATGCTCGATTGTAGCCAGATCAGGGGAACGAGTGGGCCACTCCATCTTCATGATGCAATGTTGCTCAAGGTACTGATACATCACACGGGCGCGATGAGGTCGAGTGTTGTCATCCTGCAGAACAGCATTGTCGCCTATGGCTTGGAGAGCTGGCCGGATGAGGGGTTGCACAGTCTCGTCCCGATAGAGCAGTCCAGACAGGGTGCCTCAGATTACGTGGAGGGGAGTCCTGCCTTCCCTGCTGAAGCCTGCCCAGACCATGACCGTAGCGATCCACCTCTTGGACGCATCCATTCGTGAATCGCTCGCCCTGGCGTCTCCAGACGCTCACCCTGACGTCGTTAAAGGTCACAGTGAACTGTGACTCATCAGTAAACAGAATCTGAGTCAACTGGAGTCTGTTCCACCTCACATGTTGACGACACCAGGCAACCCGGGCTCTGCGATGAGCTGAAGTGAGAGATATTCTCACCGTTACTCTGCGTGAAGCCAGGCCAATTTCTCGCAGACGTCGACATACTGTGTTTCTGCTGACGTTAGCGTTTTCCAGCTTGCATCAGTTGACGTCGCAGAGTGGTCGCAGAGTGGTCAGAGTCCGACTCGGTGGAAACTCCAGGCAGCGGACTGGAATCTCTTTCGATCCCTCTGTGAGACTCGGCTTCGTGTTAAAGCCTTCGATGGCGGTGATGACCCTGTAGGCTCGTTTACAACTATATTAACTGAAATTGCCCACCTTTCCATCCCTCAGACCTCGACAGCACCACTACGGGTGCATCGTCCCTGGTTTAACCAGGAGTGTCGAGATGCTCTCCGTCAGAGAAATAAGGCTCTTTGACTCTTTCGAAGAAACCCATGCCCTCAGAATCTTCGCCATGTCAGGAAAATCGGAGCCCTGGCTCGGCGCACTATCCGCGCTGCCAGGAGGCAGACCTGGAGAGAGTACGTAGGTAAGCTCTCCTCCAGGACTCCCATTTGCAAGACGTGGGAGATGGTGCAGAAGATCTCGGGGAAGTTCGTTTATTCTTCAGTCTCTCATCTGTCCGTTGATGGGAGGTCTGTCGACTCCACACCTGAGATTGCCAATGTTCTGGCTGCCATCTTTTCCCGTAACTCGTCTATTTCCTTCTGTAAACCCCCTGTGGAACGGATCAAGGCGGAGCGGGAAAAGGTTGGCCTCAGGTTCGATTCTGACGACTCTGAAGTTTATAATGTGCCCTTTTCTCTGCGGGAGCTTCTCGTCTCGTTAAAAAACGCCCATGATACTTCTCCTGGTCCTGATGGCGTTCCTTATCAGATGCTCAAGCATCTGCCTAAGCCGTCGCTCCAGTTGTTACTTGAGATTTTTAATACTATTTGGTCTTCGGGTTCTTTCCCACCTTCGTGGCGGGAGTCTATTGTCGTTCCGGTTCTCAAACCGGGTAAAGATCCTAACGACACCGTAAGTTACCGTCCAATATCCCTCACAAGTTGAGTCTGCAAGACCCAAGAGCGGATGATTAACGCCCGGCTCGTCTGGTTCCTGGAGAAGCATTGAGTCCTCAGGGACGTCCAGTTCGGCTTGAGGAGGCGGCGTAGCACGGCTGATAATACGATAATTTATCATGCGCACATATCTCACCACTTAGGCGACTCAAGGCGCACACACACACATTCACACCCATAAAGAAAGAATGCACACCCTAATACAAAACATTATGGCAGGTGCAAACATGCACACAACAATCAAACATATATACACATAACATAAGATAATAATTACAATATATACTAACGTACATGGCTATTACATCTGCTTTGGTACCAGGTTTGCATTGCATCAGTGTGATGGATGGTATGGTGGAGTTTACTCTTTCTCCGTTTTGGGAAAAAGGAAGGTTTTAGGCTAGATTTAAAAGAAGTTAAGGTTGGTTTCTGACGAAGGCTGAGAGGTAGTGCGTTCCATTGGGTGGGCGCTTGGAATGTGAAGGAGCGCCCGCCTACGGTTGTGAGTCTTTGTGGAGGGATGTCGAGTCTGAGAGTGTCTAGAGAAGAGCGGAGTGATCGGACAGGTTTACAGAGTTTGAGAGAGGTAGACAGATAGGAAGGAGCAAGATTGTTGAGGCATTTGTATGTGAGCGTGTTGAGCTTGTATTTGATTCTGTCTGAAACAGGTAGCCAATGGAGGTCATGTAGCATGGGGGTGATGTGGTCTTTCTTTTTCTTCTTTAGTATAAGGCGTGCAGAGGAGTTTTGAATGCGCTGCAAACGCGAGATAGAACAAGAGGGGAGTCCGGCAAAAAGAGAATTACATTAGTCGAGACGAGACAGAATAGTAGAAATGACAAGTTTGGTTGCGGCGTCTTTGGTGAGGTACTTGCGGATGGTGGCAATGCGGCGGAGTTGAAAATGACAGGTGCTTGAGACTGAAGAGATGTGTTTTTTCATTGAGAGGGTGTTGTCTAGGGTGACACCAAGATTCTTGACAGAAGAAGACAGAGGGATGGATGAATCAGAGAGTTCAAGAGAGAAGTAGAGGTGGCTTTGGAGAGCTTGGAAGTGGTGCCTGTCAGAATGGCTTCAGTTTTGCTGCCGTTAAGTTGAAGCTTGTTTTCAGTCATCCAGTTCTCTACGTCGGTGATAGTGTCAGAGAGAGCAGATAGGAGAGATTCAGCTTGAGCAGGAGAAGAGTTGTTGTTGAGCTGAGGGTCATCGGCAAAAGAGTGGTGGAGAATATTGTGTCGGTCAAAGTTATGTTCAAGGGTTGAGTGTAGAGGGTGAACAAGACAGTCCCAAGGCCTGACCCCTGAGGGACTCCACACTCGAGCCTGATGGGGTCTGAATTCAGGTTGTCGATGGAAAATGCCTGGTAGTGGTTAGCGAGATAGAAGAGAACCAAGAGAGGACAGTGCAATGGATGCCAAAAGTATGTTGAAGACGTTGAAGAAGAATGTTGTGGTCAACCGTATCAAATGCGGCCGATAGATCCAGGAGGGGCAAGGGCAGAGATTTGACCTTTTTCAGCGGCCACGAGAAGGTCATTTGTGATCTTTAGAAGAGGCAGTTTCGTCTTGAGAGCCTTGTGCTTTTTTTTGCGTCGGGGAACATTGCGTGGGAGTGTTTTTTCGACCTCGGGAAGGCCTACGACACCACGTGGAGATATGGTATCTTGTCCGATCTCCACGCCATGGGTCCTCAGGGTCGACTCCCACATTTTATAAGTAATTTCCTGCATGATCGCTCTTTTCGAGTACGCGTTGGACCGGTTTTGTTGGAGTCCTATCCCCAGGAAATGGGTGTCCTTTAGGCAGCATTCTGAGCGTGACAATGTTCAGCGTGCAGATCAACAGTATTGTGAAGTGTCTTCCTCCCGGAATTAACTCTTTTTATATGTAGACTAGCCTCTTCGCGGCTAGGCACTGCGTGCAGCGGTGCCTTTGGCGCTTTGCGCCAAAGCCACATAAGGCGCTTCGCGCCCATTTACTCATCTTACTCACCAATTTTTTCACAGATCTTCATCATTTGACTTTACCTACCCACGCACCAAATTTCGGTCAAATCGGAGCACTTTGAGTTTTCGGCGGCCTTCTTGTTTGTGTCCACTTCCGGTTACCATGGCAACACCATTTTTTTTAACCCCACCAAGACCTTGACTCCGGCCCACACCTAACCCATGCCAAGTTTCAAGTTGATCGGAATAAAACTGTGGACAAGTATGAGTGTCACACAAAGACACACGACACACACACACACACCATCACACACACACACACGCACACACACACACACACCACACATCTCAATTATATATAAGAGAATTTTCTAATCGTTTGCCATGCCAAGAGCATGGATCTTATCGAGAGGCAGCTGCAACTGTCTCCCGATCATCTTGTGGATGGGTCGGGTTCGAACGGTTTAAAAATTTTCTTCATCGAAAATTGTGTGCATGCACT
>JAWQFJ010006769.1:0-32500 GCA_034096865.1 Theodoxus fluviatilis | reverse complement strand
CTCTCTCTCTTTTTTATCTCGTCATCACCTCCTTACGTCATCTTCTAGTGTATACGTCGCGCCTCTCGAAGAATCCACCGAGGTCCACGCACAGATAAAAAGTGGCAAAATCAATCTCCAACTCTCCATAAAGGAACTTCCAACAAATAACCAGAAAACAATATTCACCGATACCTCCCCTCAATCATACTAAACCCAGACCTAAACTCAAACGATGACTGTTGTTCACAGCACGCCGTTATTGTATTGTTAGAGTGGGAAAAAACGTGCTGGCAAAGCACGCAAGCGCCAAATCCCAATAACCCCGCTGGTTTAGGACGGAGTGAATCTGTGAGTCTCTTAATGGAGACCGTGTGAAGGGGATAAAACACTGCTGTCTACAGTCTCGGGGCTGGCACTCTCTACTCTCTGGTTCCTGGCGTGGACTGGAATCACCTGTGACAAGAACATGCAGAAATGGGAGGAAAGACGGGTGACATCTGCCCTCTACCTCTTATTTACTCCAGGTCCAAGTTCCCCTGGCCTCCTCTGAGTATCCCACCGCCAGAACTCTCGGAGAGAAAGTGAGGCCACGACAAACAGCCACGTGCCTAGATGACCGTTCCCCTTGCCAGACCTCCTACAAGAATCTACGCTTCGCCTCATGAGCAAGAAGACGCGAGTGGAAATGGTGCCGCTCCAACCCTCCCTTCCCCCACAGGACCTACCACTCCTGTCAGTTGTAGTATAGGTTGGCTGGCTAAATTAGGATTGAATAAGTAATTCCCTTGCATGTTGATTTAAAACAAATGCCTATCTTTTTAATGATTAATAAAGTCATTGATATTGTTATGTTTGCTCTCATCTTCTCTATTGTCCTGTTTATTCTTGACAGCCAGAAAGATGAATGAATGTTACAAGATAGTGTGTTTCCCTAGACACCCTCTCAATTAAAGATAATCAGAGCCCTGTCTTGTAACTCTCTCTCTCTCTCTCTCTCTCTCTCTCTCTCTCTCTCATACACAAACACATACGTGTGTGTATTTGTGTCTGTGTGTGTGTGTGTGTGTGCGCGTGAGTTATACAAAGAGGTAGTCCGATGACCAGGGGGTAAATGTGTGCGGTTTGAGCATCCATCAACGGGTGAAAAAGTTGCAATATAAAAATGAGCACCGCTACCTTTTACATACACACACACACAAACACACACACACACACACATGCACACACATACACACACATACACATACACACATACACACACATACACACGCACGCACAAATAAGCAGGCAAGCCCACACAGCGTAGTGGCGTCTACCGAGGAGAATACAAGCATCCCTTGATGTGCAGAGACGGGGGCAACGAGGGCATATTATGACTGCGCTGCACATGCCCTTTCCGCACATGTCATCCCAAGTCAAGAGCAACCAGTTGTAGATATTCGAAACATTTGACTCTTTCTTTAATTTCCCCTGTCCTTGAACTCTCAGGAAACGCTTGCACGCACGAACATACGCACGCACGCACACACACGCACACACGCGCGCACACACACACACATACACGCATACACACACGCACACACACACACACACACACACACACACACACACACGCACATCAGAATGACTTTATTCATCTCAGGGAGGTACATTGATTGTATATGATAACACATTACGTATTGCAACTCATGCAGCCACTGAGGCCAGGGAACAAGATTGAGAAGAGCGACTTCTTGACAGTAAAGTAATTTATAGCAAACAATATTTAACATACAGTATACTGTTTAACAGTGACGTGGAGATGTAATTCCTTTCTTACTCACTCACTCATTCACTCACCCACCCACTAACTGGTTACTGTTCCTTTTCACATGTTCACAAATCATGACATTGCGTTGAATTGAACAAACATATCCAATAGACTTGTTGCGTCATGGCCATCGTTATGGACTGAATAGAAGTGTTACTCTAATACCTAATTAATTTCTTCATATTTCATTGCAATCATGAACTTCACATTCTCCCACTTACCCTCCATCTCACCCCCAAACCCTACCATCTCCCACTCTACCCCCCCTTACACCACCACCTTGTACCACCGTAATCCTCTAATGACATCTCCTATTCCGACTGCTCATGGTGAGGGGCGAAGACACTGTTATCGTCCATTGACCTAGGTTCGAGTAAGTTGAAACCGCACAAAGTACATTTTCAGGGAATAGCTCTGCACCGTTGCTTACAAACAATGTTCGAACCAATCATAGCGCTGATGGAACAGTTCCTTGCTATGCCTTTTGAACGTCCGGCCTGTACTCCACACAGTTTTAGTCCGCTCGCGAACCTCGCGTGGTTCTTCCAAGCGATCCGACTACTAGCACGACTAGTGTGCATGTGTAGCCAAGATGGTCGATCCTCTGGCACAAGGGAAAGTATTTGTTGAATTTTGCTGTTGCAGCAGTCATCAACTAAACGGTCAAAGACTACAGACACTTCCACTACAATACATGTTTTCTCAGTGGTCAATGAGGCACAGATCCGGCCTCGTGTGACGCAACTCTGAAAATGCCTTGTCTTCACATTCCTCATACATACATACATACATACATACATACATATAAAAAATACTGTATTCATGAAAAATGCATAAAGTCTGCACACATACATACATACACACCCAAACATGCACACGCGCACACAGTACTAAGTTTTACAGAGCTTCCACTCACAAATATGAATTTTTAAAATTAAAATCTAGGGGGGAGCGGGGGGATGGGGGTGGAGACATGTCCTCCCGTGAAAAATTGAAACTTAAAAATCAAAATTGTGCAGTCTGGCATCACTTACCCGATACAAGGGCAATCAACACTTTGGATCCTCCATCTCCTCATGGTGCTTTTTTATGCATGAAGTCCATCATGCTAGCAAATTCCTCTTGCTAAGAGCGGATCTCTAACTTGGATCATTAAAAACCTCAGTTTTGGACTGAACTGCTTTCTTCTGGGTGGCACATGCAGCTGTGTTTTTTTTTCTCTGCAGAAACGCATAAATATTTTACACAGTTCAGTATTACCTGGTGAGTTTGTACGTCTTTCCTCCCAAATTACAACTGCTGTCTTGTCGCGGCATTTCAATGCATAACAGTCTACAAACTGCTGTAGATCACCTACTTCATACTGGCCAATTTTTCGACCATCACATCTCCCATGGAACTGAAGGCGGCTTCTACGATTTGTGGACATTGGGAGCAGCTTGCAGCTCGCAGCTGCTAGCGCAACTTTGGGAAGGCAAAGAAATGTGCCAGCCTTACTTCTGCGCACCAGACATCAAGTTCCTCTTCTCTAAGCATATTATCTGTTAGCACTGTACAGCCTGCTCACGGTGTCTGCAGAAAACGATGCCCTACTCGTGGTTTTTGTTTTCTCTGTCGAAAAAATGTTCTCGCGGTAAGAGCTTTTTCTTCGTTGAAGTGCCACTCTCAGATTTCGCGGAGAAGTGGGAGTCGTGAGGCGAGTTTATCGGGACTGGAAAACGCTATCAAAGTCAATCAAAGCCAATCCAAATGAGGGGGAAAACTTCTGCAGGTAGGCGCCAGATTTCATGAATATTAAGTGGGACAGTGGGCGGGACAGTAGGATTCTCTTTTTAATTTGACAATATCACGTGACCGATGTGTGACAGCCGGAGACAGCACAAAAATGCGTTATTTAATATTTTCTTACTTTTTTAAAAAGACATATTTACTCGCCCGTCCAGCGAGTGACAAAAGTTTTTCGTCACGGGCGAATGATTTGAACATCCTTTGATACGAAACGTGCCTCATATTGCTTTTGACTAACTTTGCTAGCGTACTCTAGTCCCGAGAAACCCGCCTCAGGTTTGACCGAATTCCACTTAACGCGTTCCAAACTAGGGCAAAGCTTTACACGCATTCTCATGATGAATGATTCTGGGTCTGGTGAGAGCTTCCAGCACAACTGGGACACGTGTCTTGGAGAAGAAAGGACGGCGCAAATGCATCTGGCGTCAGGGCTCCCTCTTCCAATGGATTTTGGGAGGATCTCCGGCTCCCCTGACAGGAATCGCAATGAAATATTCAATAGCGCGACAGCACTGCTGCCTCGTCGTCACCAAGACGGATGCCCCGTCTTGCCGCAACAGCCTACATGGGCGGCACATGCAATGCAATGCTCATAGAAGGTTCTTCCCCACACCAACGGATTTTCATTAGTCATGATGTAATTCTTGTACCGAAGACGTATGCGAAACGTTGTAGACACATTTATCATCCTCCACAAAATAACAGCAAGCAGACGACGTGCATAGCATGGACGAATGAAAGCACAATTAAAAGACTATGCTTGAATACTTTCGTTCTTACTTACAACTGCTGCATCCACTAAAGGAGCCAAAGCAGTAATTACATGGCATATAATTTGCCATCCTTCTTCACTTCAAAAAGAAAACGTCGCTTCATTATCAAAGCACTCCAACCCTCAGGACCTGTAAGGCATGGACAATGGAAGGATGGATGGATGGAGCCCAAGGACTCATCAACCTTGAAGGTCATTCAAGGCTACAACGTACTTCCGCTGTATAAAAATGTATAATTAGAAGATTACCTCAGAAGAGGTAATTGGAGAAATATCGAAAACAATAAAGACATAGTACGACTCATAGACGAGAATAAAACTCAGAATCTATCAAATTTTTTCTCAGCATGAGGATCTTTACAAATGTCCAATAGCCTGCTCGACCCACTCCTTAGATGAGCAAGTCGAGGGCACTCCGCCAGAACGTGCTGCATGGTGAGCCTGCACTAGCAGGTACGGCATTCCGGTGGAGGCTCCGACCGCAACAAATAGGAGTGGTTCAGAACAAAATGGCCGATCTGGGAACGGCAGAGCACAACTTCCTCTTTTCTTGTGAGTGATTTGGGGGACAGTCGCTCACCCCACACAGAAGATATTTCGTGAAGTTTGTTATGTGCCCTGCCGTCCCTGTCAGCCTGACACAAATTAAAAGTGAATTTATTAGTACAGCGTACCAGGTCGCCCGCCGGGATCCTGCCCAGGGACATGGGAAGGGAGAGAGCAGATTTGGCAGCCTGATTTGCTCTCTCGTTCCCCAGGATGCCCATATGGCTAGAGACCCAGCAGAAGGCGACCTCAGCACCCCTACACTGCAGCTGACAGAGACGGACAAATATGCCAAACAAATAAAGAGGGGAAATTTTTCTACCCCGCAGAGCCTGTAAGGCCAAAATCGAGTCAGAGACCACAAGGGCTCGCGTCAGTCTCTTGCTCTGGACTACGACGAGAGTGGCCTCAAGTGCATTAAGTTAAGTTCTGCGGAGTAGATTGAAATCCCATCCGGTAGGCGAAAACGCAAGACGTAGTCGCGGGCGAGAAGTATAAGTGAGATTCGTTGGGTTAGAGATTAAGTATGTAGTGTAACGCAAGCTTGCGCCTGTGCAAATGAAGTGGAGGCTCGCGTGCCTCCGCATATAAACTCTCCACAGGGGAGGTACGGAGGGCACCGAGGAATAAACGTAAACACTGATGATGTATGGGGTCGAGCATCGACAAGTGCGACTTGCGAGCTGATACATACACAAATCAACCGTAATCTAGTTCGGAGGGTACCAAGGCACGATAAAGGAGTATTAAAACACTGCTACCACCTCCCCAGTGGGAGTGAGCAACAACTTTAAGTAGGTCAAATCCCTTGGTACACTTCACATGTAAATCCTTAAGATGCGATATAAACGTTAAACGTCTGTCAAAGAGGATTTCAAGAAACTTGGTTTCCTCCACGACAAGTAAAGGAAAAGCATCTAAAAGCAAAACAGAATCAGGGTGTAATATACGACATGCACAAAAACGCATGCACACAGTTTTCGACTAAGAAAATTAAAAACCGTTCAAACTCGACCAATCTACAAGGCGATTGAGAGACAGTTGCAGCGTCCTCTCGATAAAATCCATGCTCTTTGCATGGCAAACAATTAAAAAATGATCTCCATACAAAAAGGAGTGAATTCTGGGAGGAAGACACTTTACGATACCATCTATCTTCACAATGAATAAAGACACACTCAGAATGCTACCTTGACGGACGTCCATTTCCTGAGGATAAGAATCTGATAAAACGGGTCTAATACGGACTCTAAACAAACAATCTCGCAGGAAATTACTAACAAAATGTGGGAGTCGACCCCAAAGACCCATGGCGTGGAGATCGGAACAGATACCATATCTCCTCGTAGTGTCGTGGGCCTTCTCGAGGTCGAAAAAGACTCCAACACAATGTTCCTGATGTAAAAACGCGTCCCACACAAGGCTCTCAAGACGAACGAGATGATCAGCCGTGCTACGTCACTTCCTGAATCCGCACTGGACGTCACTGAGAACCCCATGTTTCTCCAAGAACCAGACGAGCCGGGCGTTAATCATCCGTTCTATGGTCTTGCAGACGCAACTTGTGAGGGATATCGGACGGTAACTTACAGGGTCTATAGGATTCTTACCCGGTTTAAGAACCAGAGCGACAATAGACTCCCGCCACGAAGGTGGAAAAGAACCCGAAGACCAAACTGAAGCGATGGCTGAGGCAAATGCTAGAGCATCTGATGAGGGATGCCATCAGGACCAGGAGACGTATCACGGGCGCTTCTCAAGGAGTCGAGGAGCTCCCGCAGAGAAAAAGGCAGATTGTAAATTTCCGAGTCGTCAAGACTCGAACCTGAAGCGAACCCTTTCCCGCGCCGCATTGTTCCGTTTGAACGACGGATTACAGAAAGAAATGGACGAGTTATGGGAAAAGATAGCAACCATCAGCAATCTCAGGCGTCGAGTCGACAGTCCTCCCATCAACGGACAGATGAGAGACGGGAGAAGAAATAAACTTCCACAAGATCTTCCGCACCATTTTCCACGTATTGCGAATAGGAGTCCTGGAGGAGAGCTTACTAACGTACTCTCTCCAGGACTGCCTCCTGGCAGCGCGAATGGTGCGCCGAGCCAGGGCTCGAAGTTCCCTGACAAGGCGAAGATTCTCGGGGCACGGGTTTCTTCGGAAGAGCCGGAGAGCCTTATTTCTCTGACAGAGAGCATCTCGACACTTCTGGTTTAACTAGGAATGATGCACCCGCCGTGGTGCTGTCGAGGTCTGAGGGTGAGTTAGTGGGCAATTTCATGTTTTTAATAGTGGATTAGTTCTCTGTTTCGCTTTATTTGCTACACTGCCAAGGGCTACCATTTCTGATAGTTTGGTTGTAAAGGTAGGCCTATATCCCAGGTATTTGAAAGCATTTACAATTTCCAACTCGTCTCCATTCAAAAACCAATTATCTTTTTGTGATAACTACCCTCCTCGGCGGAAAACCATTACTTGTGTCTTCTCTTTATTTCAGGGATGAAAACGGCTGAGAGGTAAAAGAGGAAAAAAGGCCGGGGTCCAGGGTCCGCCGAGGCCCCGGTGGTGTGCAGGGGCACCGCCCCGCTGGGGGTTGCCTGGGGGGCAACGCCCCCGGGCAAAAACGATTTTTAGCAATGTTGAGGGGCTTAGAAGCAATTTCCTGGCATTTAAAACACATTTTTTCAACAGAAAGGGAAATGGTAAATGAGATGAAGCATCTGCTTGTAAGTACTGAATGTTTCACATTTAACCGAGTGAAAAGAACAAACACATTGTGTTCCCTTGATAGACTTTAAGAAATTTGACAACTGAAGACATATGCACTGCAAAATCCAGGGAAGACGTTCATATCAAATAGAGATAAATATTACAAAAGAGCATGCTTAACAGTACCTCTAATTGTAAAGTTTTAAGTGGACCTGGGTAACGCAGCATCAACGTTTTTTCTATGAGTGTTTCTTTAGCTATCTGCATCCACAGTGGAAAATTCATCTTCAGTCTTTTCCACCATTGAAAATAGTCGAAGCTTTGTCCCTGTATCAGTTTCAACCTCACATAGCACAGGTCACTGTAAAGTACAGTTTCTCACCTTTCACCAGTGGAAACTGAAATAATTATCAAAAGCCAAGAAATGAAACCGGAATTCTTTACTTTCCACTGTCAGTGTCACCTACATTTCACCATCAGATGAAAAGAACGACAACATCAAAAATCTTCAAAAGTTCTGTTCTTTTCTATACATCATGACAACTTCAATACACTGGAGCTGTGCCAACTGGATACACATCAATGTGTATGGTATGCTTTCTCAGCAAGGACTTCCAAACCCTTTTTGTGGCTCTTTTTCGTTCTTTTTCAGCTTGTGCTTTCTCAGAAGCCTCCTGAAATGCCTTGGCAAACTGGGCACTTCCTGATGCAAGAAACTGGAACTCCCTTTGTCTCTGAGCTCTGGCTTGCTGTTGATGCTTCTGTTCAGCCTTGTACCTGTCTGCTGCTGAGCTGATGCTTCTGCATACCTGCCTGTCCAATGGTCCATATGTCAGATCTTCCCTCCTGAAACGTTTGATAGGAGAGGTAGACTTCGCTCTCAGGGCATAACTAACTCTGTGGATGGCACTGCATGTATCAATCTTCACGTTCCCAGACTTGGGGTCAATGATGTTACTCATGGTGTTGAAGGAAGATTCCACACGAGGGCGGTGACGGCTAAAATTAGCATGACTACTGAGCTGAGAATCGTGAAGCGAATCATGGGAAATGCCACAGGCCTATAAAACAATGTCTCTCTATAGAGATTCATCCTTTAGAGAGAGAGAGAGATGAGTGCCATTGTTCTCTCAGTGTCAGATTCACGTCATTGGATGGTACCACAGCGCCGCTCGCCACCGCTGACTTGCCAGAAAGCACGTTGCCGATGTTTCAAATCTAATCTCGATCCTCGGAGAACCTGACGAAAACTCACACATATTAAACCCCCCCCTCCAATTTTTCCAACGGATTTACACGAATCACGCGGGCGACCAAATCGGCGGGAACATCGGCGGAAATCCGCCGATCGGCGACAGATTTTCATCCCTGTTATTTACACCGAGACCAACTTGTTCTGACGCATATTCAAGGTTGTTTATCTGAGTCTGGAGACCTGTAGGGGTCGTGAACAACAATGCCCCATCATCCGCGAAAATGAGGAAGAAGATTTCCTCCCTCCCACTTTGCATTTGTATCCCGTGTTTGCCATTTTAATGGACAAAGTTAGCAACAAGAATTGATAAAAAGTGCAAATAGAATCGGACTGTGGACAGGGGAACGGGATTTCCTCGAGAAGCCTGCAGCGCACTGAAACGCTTGTGCAGCTGCAATGGGTCACGCTCCCCCTTCAAAGGCCGGTCCTTAGTATATGGAGTCCGTTTATCAGACTTCTTAGGCGCCTTAGTAGGCAGCCAAGACAACTCAGGTGGTTTCGATACCATCCTGGGTGCTTCTCCAGAAGTCGTCTAGACGGCAAAAGATAAGGACTCGGACACTGACCTCGATTTGTCACCCTTTAACCAAGTCATGCTGGTCTGGCAAGCCACAGACTTGGCGGACGTGACTGCAGAGGCATACGATAGACCAGATGGAGGCCTCGTCAAAGCCTCCACAAGTCGTTTCACCCTCTGGATCTCTCTCTCGAGCTGCCACTTGGGACAGTCCCGAGAGACAGATGGGTGAGAGCCAAAACAGTTGGCACATTTAGGGGTGTTACGGCAGCCATCATCGCTATGGTCATCGCCGCTGCATCGCCCGCAGCGGGGAGAGTGACCACATTAGTCCTGGTGGTAACCGAATTGTTGGCACTCGAAGCAGCGTAGTGGGTTGGGAATGAATGGATCTACAGCAATCCTGAGGTAGCCGGCCTTTACGAAGGCAGGGAGAGTGGGGGTGCCAAAATTCAACAGGATCGTGTTGGTGGGCTTGACCACACCATCACGTCTGGTTGTCAACTTTAGGACACTCTTCACTCCCTGGTCCGGCAGTCTTTCTAGTTTTTCCCCTTCAATTAGATTTGCAAGGTCTCGGCATCGAATTATACCTTTACAGGTATTGAGGATCATGTGATGCTCGACTTTCACTCGGACGTTGGCATAAGTCGACGCCTTCAGCAGGTTGGAAGAGTGGGACTTCTTCGTTACTTCCACAAGATGGATGGATGGATGGATGGATGGTGTTTTACGACCTATCAGCCTTTGTAGGCTATAAAAGGCATTAAGCACGAAAATCATTAGAACAGTTTAGAGTAAACGCAAATCAAGTCGTGGTGTCCCTACCTATTCGCCTCTTACGAATTGCGTAGGGAGACTCAGTGGGTCCATTCTTACCCCGAACCCACAGGGGGAACTTCCACAAGAAGGTCACAACTTCTGAGCATCTTGACCTGCTTGGGCTCGCCAGCAATGCCTTGTATGGCCTTAGCGATGGCAAATGGAGAAACCTTGTTCAGTGGGTTTTGAAGCCCGAGTGAACGTACAAGCAAAAACCGAGGTCAGCTGTTGTCATCAAAAAGAGGAGTAGAGTCCAATAGGCTCTCTGAACTGGAAGAAAACTCTGTCTTTTAGAAGGGTGATTCTTTCTTTTGGTGGACGGACGGACGGACAGTGTTTTTCGGCCTATCAGCCTTGTAGGCTATATAAGACCATTAATAACGAAAATCCCTAGAACAGTTTAGAGTAAACGCTAATTTCAAGTCACGGTGTCCCTTGTTATTCGCCTCTTACGAATCGTGTAGGGAGACGCGGTGGGTCAATTCTTACCCCGAACCCACAGGGGGATTCTTTTGGTGGATTCCATGATGAAATGATAAAAATTAATCCCCGGCACTCTCCACCCACCCCGGAGTCCAACAAGGGGACACGGTCTGTGCGGATGACCAGCGCGTCACCGTGCCATGTTAAGTGATGTTCTCTCAAGACTTCACAATACATAATTGACCCATGAGTCGCCGCCTTCGGAGTCACCAGTAAATTTAATCTAGATTAAGCAAGGTAACAATAGGAAGGGGGAAGGGAGAAAGGGAAAGGAGGGACCTAATCCCTACAAAGAATGGCGACACCTCTGGCAGACGCGACCAGCCGATTGGTACCCGTCTAGGGTATGTCCGGGCCGAAGTGGTGTATTGAGTCTACTGCTGCCACAGCAGCAGCTCCCCTGAACCACCAGGTTCCCTTCCTCCCCGGCACGGCCAACACGCTACCCCACTATGTAGGGAATGGATGGATGGATGGATGGTGTCTTACAACCTATCAGCCTTTGTAGGCTATGTAAGGTCATTAAGCACAAAAATCACTAGAACAGTTTGGAGTAAACACGTCACGGTGTCCCTAGTTATTCGCCTCTTACGAATCGCATAGGGAGATACAGTGGGTCAATTCTTACCCAGAACTCACAGGTTGGCTACGAAGGGGAACACATTTGCTAGGGCCCCAGTTGGTCAAGGTGAGTCCAGGCGGAGTCACCTCTCCCCGTCTCCCCCCACCGCGGATAAGTTGGGATTGGACTTGGGGGGGGGGGGGGGGGGGGGGGGGCATGGACGCATGGGAATATCAGCCCTCAGACTACTTAGGGCCATTAAGCACGAAAATCACAATAGTTTGGGGTAAGCGCAAATCAAGCCAGTGTCCCTATGTATTTGCCTCCTACGAATCACTCTAGGAGACGCAGTGGGTCTATTCTGACCCCAACCCACAGGGGGCTTTGTGCAGGGACTGGCTGTCAGCTCATTCCGGCACAGATCCACTGCAATGCTTGTTGATTCAGTCAGTCTCGACTTTTTTGTACTGCACGAACTGTCAGTGTTCTTATTCAAAACAATGATTATCACCCCACCACACTGATTGCAATCTGCTAGAATCTCTCAGCAGTAAGTTCACAACAAATCTTGCCAAAAGAACAAACAATACTTCCAATTCAATTCAACAATATTTATCACCCCGCTACACCGATTGTAATCTGCCAGAAACTCCCAGCAGTAAATTCACAACAAATCTTGCCAAAGAACAAACAATACTATCAATCCAGATCAACAATGGTTATCACCCCGCCACACCGATTGTAATCAGCTAGAAACTCCCAGCAGTAAGTTTACCACAAATCTTGCCAAAGAACAAATCATACCTCCAATCACTACAATGATTTCTACTATATTGCAAATCCACCTCAAAGTGCACGTCAGAACTTCAACTCAAGTCAACAACGTCCAGATCCGTCAGCCGTGACGGCCCTGCACCCATATCATAGGCGCACATAAGAAAAAAGTATGAGGGACTTGCCGTTCTGGAAGCTTGGCGCCGTAGGTGACTCTGACTTCGTCAGCAGACGTCGGACCTCCACAGGCACGGCAAGACTAATACGAGATGAGATCACAAAGAAGAACAACCTTCGAACCGTCACAATGTCCTCATTAAAGGCTTGACGACGAGACACAAAGAAAAAAATCTTCCCCTCTTTACAACACCAGTAAAGAGACCGGCAAACCAAAACCAGGTCTTGCCAACCGGGCGCAAACGGCTCCCTGAGATACCACTCAGCAAGGAATCACACACACACACCGCAACGACGAAATGTGGAGCCGTCCACCCTCCCCCAAAAGAACACTAATAAACCAAGAGGTGGGGAGCTACCTCCCAGACCCCTCAACAAAAAACTGGATGAAAGACCGACATTGTCAGAAGGGCTTAAGCCGCAGCTTCAGTCTAAACGGGTGACATCAGCACCCCCAGGAACGTCTTCCCGACTGCTCCTGACCATGCCTCCAAAACCATTAAAAAACCAGCGATTTGGGAGCTTGTCCGCGGGATATTGCCTCGTTTTCCATGATTTGTTGTTTACCTGATTTATAGGGATTTAATTCATGTATGCACATGTTATTGTTTTTTCTTTCACTGTCAAGTTTTTCGTATGTGTTTTTCGACTTTGAGGTTTTGGTATCTTCATGCTCGCTATCAGTGATTGACCTTGAACCCATATCTCTGCGCCTCTTGATTTTTCCGCGTCTTGACTCTTCGCGGTTAGAGAACTGGCAAGATGGCTGATGCAGAGAGGGTTACAAGAGGTAGGGCAGCGAAAGGGCTACCAGTCACCTAGATTGGGTGAAGCCACAATACCAGGTTCTGTTCTGGCAAGTACTTCCCCGGCCGGCGCCACTCCTACTCGACGGGCTGTGCCAGAACCCAGAGGAGCAACACCGCGACTACAAGGGCTGGGGGCGAGACCAGAGAAAGAAAAGAAACCTATATCAGGAGAACTTCCAGCGAAACTTGAAGGCGATGATGGCTCAAAGCTTCAGTGGCTGGCAATGTTGCAGTAAAAAAGAGAAGCGAAGAAACGCAAGGAGAGGGAAGAGAGGAAGCAGCGAAGGGAAGAGAAGGAACGGAAGGAGAGGGAAGAAAGGGAAGAGAGGGAGCAGCGAAGGGAAGAGAAGGAACGTATGGAACGAGAAATAGAACGGAAAGAACGGGAAGAGAAGGAGCAACGAGACAGGTTGGAAAGAGAACGAGAAATGCAGCGACGAGAAGAACGCGAACTGCAACGAAGAAAAGAAAGATGGAATGCTGGCGGCAGACATTCACGGAGTTGATCGGAAGGCAATCGCAGACACGCAGAACCGAAGTCTACCCTAGCTCAGGTAAAACTGGAACCACCCAGATTCAAGCCAGGAGACGATCTGGATATCTACTTGACCCGGTTCGAAACCATCGCGCAGGGAGAGGAGTGGCCAGAGGACACCTGGGGAAGGGCGCTTATGGCCTTAATGGATGGTACGGCAGGAGAAACGCTGGCTGCGCTGTCCGTGCAAGAACTACAAAGGTACGAGGAGGTCAAGAAGGCTCTTCAAAACCGGTTCAATCTCACTGCTGAATCCTACCGGAAGAGATTTCGTCAGGCTAGGCGAGGCGCGAACGAAACCTTCCATCAGGCTCTACTACGGCTGAAAACACTGCTGAAGAGGTGGATGGCGAGAGCTGGTAAAAAGGAGACATTTGATGATCTAGCCGATCTCATGCTCCAAGAACAGCTCTACGAGACGATGAACGCCGGTCTAGCTACAGCAGTACGGACTAAAGCTCCCAACAACGTAGAGACGGTGGCTGACATTGCTGACCGTAATTTGGAGGCCAGGTTGGCCACTGAGGTTCCAGCACCCATGGGGCGAAATCAGGGCAAGGGATCGCCACGACACCTTTCTCCAGTGAATGAAATGGACACAACAGCTCCAAGGGGAATGCTAGAAGCAACTGGTTGTTGGCATTGCGGTGATCCCGGGCATTTTAAACGTCGTTGTCCATCGCTGAATAGGACGCTGAAACCCAGGAACCCAGTAACCCAGGCACACTTCGTGTCCGTGAGGACTACCGTTGACAGCAGAGCCTGCTTTCCAGTCCACCACAGAACGGTGACGATGAACGGGAAAGAGGTAAAGGCAATACGAGACACCGGAAGCGACCGGGTTCTCGTTCCCTCACATCTCGTCCTTCCGCAAGACTATACGGGACAGGAGATCCTAGTGCAGTCCTTTCACGGGACCCGATCACACCCTCTTGCTAGAGTCCAACTCGGTGCTGACTTTTTCTCAGGTAGCACGGAGGTAGTAGTGATTGAAGACTCATCGCTGCCCGTCATCCTGGGAAATAGCTGGCATGATCCTGAAGGAGGTGAAAAACCTATCCCAGTGCAAGTGACTGCCTCGCCCGTTCAGACAAGGGCCCGGAGAGCACGCGGAGAAGCTGCGTGTCAACTGAGACAATCTCTGCTGGGTGACGTCACTCCGGAGAAGCTCGCTGCTGAGCAACAGTCTGATACAACACTAGAGAAGCTGCGCAGGCTCGCTCAGAAATCCGATGACACCAGGCCAACGCAATGTCGGATGATGAGGCAGATCCTCTACCGTGAGCATGAGGGTTAGCAAGGAAACCAGTTCCCCCACCTGTCCGACCTGGACCTGACTGTTGAAGCCAAAGAGACGATCACCAGCAGCCATGGCACCATGTCTTCAGAGCATGCCTATTCCTTCAGGTCCAAAGCCGGCACCAGCATGTCGCCAAGGAAGCGTCAAAGGAAATCTCCGCTGGTGCCAAGGCAGCTTGAGGCACCTGTGCTGAAGCTCTCTGAGACTGCCAGGGCCAACCTGAAGGAGCAGATGATAGAGGGCGTACTGCTGGAAGTCCCCCTGGATGAGACTCGGCACATCGGGCGATTCCTGCAGGCCTGCCAGCCCCACTACGAGGAAAAGTACTTGGAGTTTGAAGAGAGTGATCATGCTTTGATTCGTGGTAAAACAGCCAGAGAAAGGAAATGAAGAACAAAGAGATGGAGAAGAGGGAGAGGAAACTGAGTGAAGATGGTGTGACCTCTAAGAAGAGGATCAAAGCAGAGGGTTTTGAAAAGTTTAAGAAAAAGATCAAAGTGAAAGATAAACCAAATGGCGGGATGGACTCAAAGGAAATTCACACAAGAGACCGATCACCAACCACTCCAGTATCTCCAGTCCATGAAAGCCTCCAATGGATGTTTGACCCGTTCAGCTCTGGCCCTGAGATTGAAGTCCTGGGGCTGCAAAGTAATACCAGGAAAGGAGAATCTTGAAGCCGACTTTTTGAGTCGTAGTTGAATGATTGATCTGACCCAAGGGTCAGACCTAGGGGGGAGGTCTGTCACGACTCAAATATGTAGAGGAACTTTAAATTTGCTTCCAGGTTTTTTTTTACCGGGATAGTGCACCTTTACGTGTTTTGCAGAGTCAGCATGTATTTTTCAACCGTTTTGCACGTGCAACTTTAGCTGCTCTGCGACAGCACGTGCACCACATTTGCTGTGGGCGTGAAGGAACCCTATATAAAGGGTTAGTTTTTCCTATCAGGGGGAGGGTGGAGGATTGGCACCACATTTTGTCGTTGCGGTGTGTGTGTGATTCCTTGCTGAGTGGTATCTCAGGGGGCCTTTGCGCCCGGTTGGCAAGACCTGGTTTTGGTTTGCCGGTCTCTTTACTGGTGTTGTAATGAGGGGAAGATTTTTTTCTGTGTCTCGTCGTCAAGCCTTTAATGAGGACATTGTGACGGTTCGAAGGTTGTTCTTCTTTGTGATCTCATCTCGTATTAGTCTTGCCGTGCCTGCGGAGGTCTGACGTCTGCTGACGAAGTCAGAGTCACCGACAGCGCCAAGCTTCCAGAACTTAGTCTTGCCGTGCCTGCGGAGGTCTGACGTCTGCTGACGAAGTCAGAGTCACCGACAGCGCCAAGCTTCCAGAACGGCAAGTCCCTCATGCTTTTTCTTGTGTGCGCCTATGACATGGGTGCAGGGCCGTCACGGCTGACGGATCTGGACGTTGTTGACTTGAGTTGAAGTTCTGACGTGCATTTTGAAGTGGATTTGCAATATAGTAGAAATCATTGTAGTGATTGGAGGTATGATTTGTTCTTTGGCAAGATTTGTGGTGAACTTACTGCTGGGAGTTTCTAGCTGATTACAATCGGTGTGGCGGGGTGATAACCATTGTTGATCTGGATTGATAGTATTGTTTGTTCTTTGGCAAGATTTGTTGTGAATTTACTGCTGGGAGTTACTAGCAGATTACAATCGGTGTGGCGGGGTGATAATCAGTGTTTTGAATAAGAAGTATTGTTTGTTTTTGTAGATGTTTGTTGTGGAATTACTGCTGGAAAGTTCTAGCGGATTGCAATTGGTGTGGTGGGGTAGTATTGTTTGTTCCTTGGAGAGGTTTGTTGTGGAATTACTGCTGGAAAGTTCTAGCAGATTGCAATTAGTGTGGTGGGATGATAAATATTGATGATTTGAGTTGAAGTATCGTTTGTTCTTTGAAAAGCTTTTGTTGTAGATTTGTGCTGGAGTGTTCTGGCATATTGGTAATTGACGAGTGAGTTGTGGAATTTTATTTGCATTGACTGGTTATTTCTTGTATTGTGTTATTAAATTGTTATGTTTGATTTATGTCTGGTGTGGCATTGTTTTGAATCGAGTGTTAAGTTTGTTATTTTTGGGGGGACAAACGGGCAATTTCCCCTAAAAAAAACATAAATGTCTGCACGGGACTACTATTCCATCAGTAGTCAACCACCCGGGCCGTGACAGAGCCTTAGGACAACTCCGTTTTGATTGTATCAGGATAGTTTGTTTTACAGACCTCTAATTGAAGTTATAATGGAACACTGACAGGCCAGACACAGGCAAAAACTACACGATGACAACTGGGTGGTGTTTCATGCTCTGGAAGTGGAATCAACAGCATCTGCATGTCAGCCATTCGGTCATTTCAGTACTGGTGTCTCTACAAAATAAAATCCATTTGTTTGCTCAGTCCCAAGTCAGACAAGTGACGTGTTGTAATTGACAAGATCTATACCGTGAAATGCATCAGTAGCCTCCGAGGCTGAGGTAGGCTTCCACTTGGCAGTAGCAGTTCTGAATACGCATTTTCCACTAGCTTCTCTCAACTTCGGAAGATGTTTGTGGAGTTCCGTTGTTTCTTTGAAATCCTATCTTGCAACCCCTCAAACTCATTGAGACATTGCATTACAGACATGTAAAATCCCCTGAGTTGCAGCATTGTAGGTACATTAAAACATTGTTTTAAGGGGAGACATGGGTAAAAGAGGCACTTTTTAAACTGCAACGAGTTTTCAAACTTTCATGCATGGCAATTCAAAGATATACATGAAAATAAGTGAAAACCACTTCTGCTCAATGGAAAAAAGTAGGTTATCTGTTAATTATTTAAATAGCACGTAATTTTATATCTTTTTCAAAAATGTACATCGCAGAATCTATATACAGAAAATTTAAATTTTGGTTTCCTTAGATTTGTCATTTCAATATCTTAAACTTGTCACATCCTTATGGGAAAATTCCAAATACTTTTGAAAAGGATACTTACTTACTTTATTTACTCAAAAAATTGTAAATGACTCCCTTGCTTCTGGAATTTTCCCGGATGTTCACAAGACTGTTTTTGTTACGCCACTGTTAAAGAAACCTACTCTCGACCGCAATGAGCTGAAAAATTTCTGTCCCGTGAGTAACTTGTCGCCTGTCTCTAAGTTGACAGAAAAGACAGTTCTCTCCCGGCTCTCTGCACACCTTGCAACCAATCATCTCCTCAGTCCTTTGCAATCTGCATATCGGTCTGGACATAGTACAGAAACTGCTTTAGTGAAAATTGTAAACGACCTCCTACTTTTGTTAGACCAAGGAAGGGTATCTATTCTGACGCTACTCGATTTATCGGCAGCTTTTGACACCATTGATCATGGTCTCCTCCTCAGTCGTTTGGAACATGTGTTTTGCGTTAGTGACTCTGCCTTGCTCTGGTTTTCTTCCTACTTGTCCAACCGTACTCAGACTGTCTCCATCAACAACATCACCTCTGATCCTGCTCTGCTGCGCTATGGGGTGCCCCAGGGTTCGGTCTTAGGACCGGTTTTGTTTGTATTATATACCACTCCCCTTGCTGACGTTATTTAAAGCATCGCACTCGGTTCATCACTCCTATGCAGATGATACGCCAATACAGAAATCTGCTGATCCTCAGGACTTCGATACTCTCATGCACTCAATGCAAGAATGTATCATTGACATAAAATCATGGATGACATTTAATAAGTTAAAACTGAATGATGAAAAAGCAAACAGAGGTTATGGTCGTTGCTTCTCCATGCATATCATCCTCCAAACAGTCCCCAGAATCTATCACCATTGGCAATGCTACTGTCCCCTTCTCTGATTCAGTCAAAAACCTAGGCGTTACGCTGGAGTTCCACCTGACTATGCATGCACAGGTACTGAGCATCATTAGTGCTGTCAACCACGAACTCCTTTGCATTAGTTCCATACGGCATTATCTTTCTCAAGAAGCGACCCAAACTTTTGTCTCTGCGTTCATTCTATCCCGACTGGACTATTGTAATGCCCTGCTGTACGGCTGTCCCCAGTATCTCCTGAATAGATTACAGAAACTGCAGAACAACGCTGCACATCTGATCCCCAGAGTCCGCAAGTCTGATCACATTTCCCAGCACCTTCAAGCACTGCACTGGCTTCCAGTAGAGTCACGCATCAAATATAAAATTGCAAGCCTATCCTTCAGTGCATTCACGCATACAGGATCCGCATACCTCACAGACATGATTCAGACATACACACCAGCCAGGACATTCCGCTTCTCGGCAGACACCTCTATAGCGTAGCGTCTGCAGGAAAAGCCGCGAACGGCGCGATCTAAAAATAGATCAGCGAGTGACGTCTACCAACATCCGGGGACATCGCTTAGCGTGCGTTCCCACCACGGATCTATAATTTTAGATCCATGGTTCCCATTACTGTGCTGCAAGATGGTTCGACACTGCTCCTGGGGAAATGCAACAGCGATTCAAGATACAAGCACAAAGAGCACTTGAAAGGAGTATTTTTTATAACGATGCCCGACCCACTTGTTGAATCAGAGAAATTTAATCGATTGGTGCATTTGTGTGGGCGACTACACTTCAAAGTAAAGCCAAGCAGCTCCCAGGCACGATGGAGAGAGTTCATTTGTTCAAAGCATTTCGTTGGTGGCAATGGACCTACAGAAATGAACCCGGATCCACTCCCTGCTCATTACACGGAACAGCAGGGGAGTTTTTATTACGAAAGATCGCAATTAGGAGCTCCGCATCACACGGAATGGAAGATTTATCATGCCTCCGTGCCGAAAAGATCGTTTTCGGCGTTCTTTCATTCCTTCAGCTGTTCACAACGCGGACTTACACTATGGATATAGCTACAGGGTTAAAGAGTAAAGCGACGGATATGCATTATTGCATACATAAGGCTAAGCTACAGGAATGATTTCGGTGGGGTTTATAATATATTAATTATTGTGTGATGAGCGGGAGTCTGCGAGAGATCGACAGTACAGTCATGACAAGACGTATTTATATACGTACCCCTCTGCAGTTGTGACTGTTCTGTGTTTAGTCTGTTAAATTTTAATTGGTATCCACTTCATGTCTTATTCACTAGAAAACTGGACACTCGTCTGAGATCGAGAACACGAAAAAGTATATATAATTCAATAAATAACTTCATGGTAGAATAATAAATAAGTTTTTGGTAATTCACGTGTAAACAAATCGTTTTAGTGTTGTCAATTTTAGCAGCAGTACAGAAAAAAATTAATCTATGGTTTTGCCCGGCTTGATAACGCTCTGCACTAAAGACGCGCGTTCCACCATATAATATTATAGCTCCCCGCTCACTCTCCACTCCAGAGAGTTTATAGCACTATTACTTGTATTAGAACAAACTCTGCCCTGGAGATACCGGGAGGGAGAATTCATGCGGGTGAGATTCAAATCACCAAGTTGACAAGTACTTAAAGTAGCTTTCAAAAGTGTTGTCCTTACCAGTGAAGGTTAGTACTGCGTATTCAATTAATTTGCAAGTAAACGTATGTGGCTATGAGTGTGTCATGATCGGTAAATCGTATTTTAGAACTGCATATATCATGCGTGCCCGTTTTCCAGATCATCCATGCAGTTGATAATTATTTACACTACTACACAAGCTTCAAATTTCAATTCACTTCTTCGGTTAACTGAATGGCTAAATTCTATACGAGAAGAAACGGTGATTGCGGTGTTAGCTTATTTCAGTGTTAAAAGGCTGGAGTTCGTCAACTATGGGATTCCATTGCCGAGAAAAGCACTGAATATGTATGTTGCTCTTGCAAAAACGCAGTTTCAATTAAGTTTTTGTTATCACGTACGTCACCAGTGATGCGCACGTGCGTGCGTGACAATGACTCGCACTGGGTAAGATGTCTTTGCGAGGCTTTGTGTGAACAAACGCCATTTGCACACGCCTTCTCGGATCAAATGCTGTCCCCGGAAGTAGTGCCATCGCCGGAAAGTACCGAACGTGACGTCACGCCGAAGTGAACGTCGGCTTACAGACGCTACGCTATTCTCTGCACTCCAAGAGTCAACATTAAATCTTTTCCGGAACGCTCTTTTTCTTTTTCTGCTCCTCTCGTGTGGAACTCTCTCCCTGTCAGCCTTCGTCATTCTACCTCGTCTGACTCTTTCCACACAGGCCTGAAAACGCACCTCTTCTCAGTTTCATAATACTCCCCCCCTGGACTGGGCTTCGGAGACTACTCTTTGCCTGTACGCTCACTGCAACTCATGTGCTAGTTTTGCGTGTCCACATACATGCTTTCTGTACCGTCTTGCATATTATTCAATTGTTTGTATGGACTTGCATTGATTAGTGTGTGTGTGTGTGTGCTGATGTCGTGCATTCTGCGGATCATGTTTATGTACCCTGCTTTGTGTGTATAGTTATATGGTCCTGTTCAATATTGTTTCCGTTGAGTATGCCAACTGTGTGCGGTCATATATGTTGTCGATATAATTCATGTCTTCCATGCTCCTTTCGTATGTCGTTATATTGGTTGTCTGCATCGGATAGTGTTTGCCTGGGAGCTATTGCCATGTTCGTTGCTCGTGTGTATCTTGCTTTGGGTGTACGACCTCATTGTTTCATAGTTTTGTACGGAGTGTTCTTTCTGCGCATTTTTGCCATATGCGATGGGCTTTCATTCTTGCTGTGCTTTATATGAGGGCCTGTGGTTGGTCCCGTTATTGTTTAGCTCGTGTGTTGATGCCATGTACGTGTGCGTGTCTTATTGGTTTGCTGGTTTCGCCTGTCAAGTTGTTGCTGTTGTTGCTTTGGGCTTGCTCTACTTGTGTGCTTATGTATTGTATGTGTACTGTGCTTGAGTTGGCTTTACTTGTGTTAGGCATTATTGATATGTTTCATGTCTTTCATGCCTGTAAAGCGCTTTGAGCATGTATATGAAAATGCACTGTATTAATACACTGTATTATTATTATTATTATTAAAGAATCTTCATTTTTAGAACTTGTCTAATGTATAGCCCTGACCTAGGGGCTTATTTCACAAACCCATGTGACAAAATGTTGCTACATGCCTAAAGAACACACCCTGAAAATTACAGATCTGTACGATGCTCCAAATATTTTCTGCATAATTTCAAGTTCACAAAAAGTAGCTTACAAGAAAACAGAAACCTTGGGAAAACATGCTTTTTCCATCTTCTATGTAATTTCCAATAGTGCAGGCAAAAATTCTCAGAGGGGTAAAGTTCTTTCTTTACGTTTTTAAGCGTTTTCTAGCATGGTTTAAATAGAGGGACTATTGGAATTTCCTTGCAGAGGGTTGAAACAACTAAAAATGCTCTTAAGTCAAAATCATCAGAAAATGACATTTTGACCGTTTTTATAGTGGTGTCTCCCCTTTTAAAAAAAAGTCACAAGCCATAAAACAACAAGAAGGGCAAAGCCCATACGACTCACATGCTTGATCTTGACCTTTATACAGTACAACCCCTGAAATGCGACCCCCTTGTTTACGACTACCCCTCTTTAAAGACCAGAATTTTTCTGACGGGTTGTTTTCCTTATTTACTTGCCTTCTCATTTACGACTCCCCCTCTAACGCGGTTTACGACCGAACTTTAAAGGCTTTTTACGACTTTTCAACAAAAATGTCCAAATTACGACCGAGAGATCGCACTCTTTTTAATCATTGAAATAAATCCGCTGAACGTTTGGATACACGTAGTCAGCATTTTCATGGAGCAGCAGACGACGTCGATTAGTCAAATCGCGCGAGAACGAGAAAGCGCGCGCAATGAGAAAATCATGGCAGAGAAAGCAGGTCGTTCATCATTGCTCGGAAAAAGAAAACGTACTCCTTTGACTCTAGAGCAAAGAGTTGATGTTGTGAAAAGAAGCAATTCGGGAGAAAGTGCTATTTCGATTGCAAAGTCCCTTTCTGTTGGAAAGACACAAATTCAAGGCATAATCAAGGACAAAGAGTCAATTCTTTCTCGCTGGAAAGATGGAGATCGTGGCGACAGGAAGTACGCCAAAGTAAGAAAATGTACTTTCAGTGAAGTAAATGATCGTGTTTGGGAGTGGTTTTGCGATGCTAGGCGCAGAAAAATACCAGTGACTGGAAAACTCATTCAAGAGAAGGCAATTCTTTTGTCGGTGGAGCTGGGGTTGGATGATTTCACTGGATCAAATGGCTGGCTTGATCGGTGGTTAAAACGGCAGTGGCACAGACTTGCCCACCAAATGAACAGGATTAGGTTGTGTTGTGGACTATATTGCGGACATGAACTGAACAATGCTAATCTCTCATTATCCATTCTTTAGTTTTTTTTAGGTGGTGGTTTCTTCATGTGGTTTCCTTTAATTTGTTTAATTTGCAGAGTTGTATGTGTGTTCACTTTCTGTGAAAATGCCCATGTGGCGTTATGTTGATGTGCTATGTATATGTGCACGTCCACGATATTGCCTAACACTATCAAAAACTGGGGGTCTTGGTAAAGACACTTGAATAAAACTATCTAACACAGTCAGCATGCATATATTTCAAATGTATATGGGTTCTTTAAATGTTTTTGTAATGCTATGACCAATAGTTTTTATAGTTTTGCTTTGCAGAGATTCACAAAAAAATAATTAACCCTTTCCGTGGTAGTCGCGAACTGGTTCGCGATAAGCATTGCCGGCTGCCAGTGGTTATCGCGGACTAGTTCGCGGGCCACACCCGCTCAACTGGAGGCATTCCAGCATTGCACAAGGCCCTTCTATTTATAGCCTGATGGATCGTGAAGCAAGATAGGACCTTTGTTAACGCTCAAAAGTAGGATGATTGCCAACAGAGGTCACATGGAAGCTGGGTGCGAGAAGAGGATGCATCGGTGTGGGCTCATAACGCACAACTGATGTCGAGTGATCTGCCAGATGATCTGTACTTGCGCTGCCACTCTTTTCCTCCTTTGCAAGTCTTGCTTTCGCTAGCTGCCGATTTCTTTGGTTACTTTTCTTTCCTTTGAAGGCATGTACAGTGTGGTACTATTATTTAGGCCTGGTAACAGCGTTAAAAGTACGAGAGAGCGCTTTAGAGTCGAACGGAAGGCAGCCATCTTGTCTCCAAGCATTTGGAGCGAATGGAGCTCTCTCATTGGTTCATTCGTGTCAGCTGACCTGAAAGGCTTGAATCTATCCCTTGCAAATGATCATATAGCTCTTTGTACACGAAGCCAAGAGCAGTTATCTCCCTTGCACTGGTTGAATGAGATTCCGCGCTTTCGATCGACACCAAACATGCGAAGGTTTGTTCAAAGTTTCTATACGTTGCCAAGGCCCAAACATTGGCATTTTATGAGCAAAAATTGTGCAACAACACTTTTGTAAGGGTGGGTCATCTGTTTTATTGATGGTTTTTGCACAGAAATATGCTATTTTCAAGCTCAACCTTACTAGATTGGCATTGTTGAATCATTGTAACAATGATTGTTGAGGGTTCTAAGAGTGCAAAAAACCACAAATCTCAAAATCGACCATGCAAGCCCAAATGATCAATTTTCACTGCCGTGTCTCCCCTTTAGATATTCATAAATAAATGCATGTTCATTACACAGAGGAAATGCTTGCTTTGTGGTATTTTGTGTCCAATTCTGAGCATTTTTTGTACACATTGTGTTTGTCAATGTTTAATAGTTTCTGAGCTATGTTAATTAGAAAAGCGGAGGGGTGTTTTTGAAAAAACAAGTCTGTTATAGCACCACTGGTGGACAGAGCGTTTTTATGACACCACGGTAAGGGTTAAACTCGTACGAAGCGGAAAAATGGCGCCGAAAAACGGGACATTTTGCGACGCCACTTTTGAATGCTTGTTATCTTGTGCAAATTCACCATACAAAGTATAGATTGTGTGAAATAATTCAAGTTCAATTATTAATTTAGTCATATTTCAGTGGAAAGTCGCCACAAAATAAAAACAGAGGTAGTTCTACCGAAATTAAAAAGACCTATGCGTACGTTACTCTCGTTTCTACCACCCTTGCTCAGAGGAAAAAAATCGAAACCAAACATGTGTACATAAATGTGTTGAAGAGAAGGTTCAAATTACTTTTCCTTTCATTAGTTTACTCATACAACTGCATAGTTTTATTATTCTTTTGGTATTAACCAATTTCTTGGGACTATTTTGATGGTCAGCGTCGGTTGTTTCCCTGCGTTACTTACGAAAGGTATGCGTGTACCAAACGTGTTGCTATATTGTTCCGCACTCGAAACGGATACAAAGGAAGCTTTTGTCATCCCGCAGTCAATGAACACGTTTATAGAAGGATACGTCATAGTACACGCGATTTTTGACCAATGAGAAGGCTTCGTTTCCTTCATTTCCTTCTGTTACGTACGAAAATTTGCTACACATGTGCGAAGCTTTCAGTTCGTTTGATCCGTTCGATCGACCATCTTCATCCAATTTGGGTTAAGTAAGGCATTCTACATTAGTTTTTTATTAATACAATTCAATAGTTCCGTTCATGGGTCATGAATAAATACTTTATGACTAGTTTTTATCAACGCCATTCTGGTTTTGGTTTCTGGTGTTTCTTACGAAACTCAATCGTCGCGGAGGAGCTTATCACATCGATTGATTTGGTCAGAATCACATCATGTTTGTTTTCATAGAACTAATTTGATGTTCCCTCATGCTAGATATAAAAATAATACCTTTTATAATGATATACGCATGTGATCGTCTCGCTGGTTACAAAGAAACCAAACACAGGTATGTCCCACCTAGTGTTAGGCAATATCGTGGACGTGCACATATATTTATTCATTTATTAAGGTGTAGTCATGAACTGAACAATTTTGGCTGAAGTTATTGGCTTGATTGATAATGACCATTAAATGTCTATATTTTGCAGACTAAAGAGTTGGGTCATTGCAGTTTGAAACTTATTGAATGGCATTTGTTGTGAACACTCACCCCTCTTATAAGACCCCCCTCTTTTAAGACCGGTTTTCACAGGTTTTTTGGAAGTTGTAAAAGAGGGGTTGTACTGTATGACCTTGACCTTCAGGTGACCTTCAAGGTCAAGGTCAAACAACTAAACCTACCAATGACATCGTACACTAAGAAATGATTTAAACATTTTTCCTACCAAAATACATTTGACCTTGACCCAAGGTCAAGGTCATCCAAGGTCATGCAACTCAAAGCTGTTAATTCAAGACATAGGAAGCACAATGGTGCTTATTGGCACTTTCTACCATGAGATATGGTCACTTTTAGTGGTTCACTACCCCATTTTGGTCACATTTCATAAGGGTCAAAGTGACCTTGACATGTAAACAAATGTGTCTCATGATGAAAGTATAACATGTGCCCCACATAATTATTAAGTTTGAAACAGTTATCTTCCATAGTTCAGGGTCAAGGTCACTTCAAAATATGTATACAATCCAACTTTGAAGAGCTCCTGTGACCTTGACGCAAGGTCAACCAAACTGGTATCAAAAGATAGGGATTACTTTGCCCTATATACCACTTGTAGCTAAGGTCGCCATTCTCAATAACGTGGGAGAAAATTGGGAAAATGTGAAAAATGACTGTTTTTGAGACCACATTTATGGCTCCTGTGACCTTGACATTGAAGCAAGGTCAAGTCACCATGTATGGTTTTAGAGGCCTTGTCATCATACACCATTATGCCACATTTGGTGTTGATATACTTCATAGTGTCCGAGAAAAATCCAACGTTTAAGTTTTTTACGCCCGGACAGACGACACGGGTGAGTACATACTCACTTTTGCTTCGCATGTGAGTCAAAAAGCATGCTAAAGATAGACACTCAAACCATAACCAAGGCACTTCTGTGCCTGCCAGGGCTCCCCAGCACGCGAGACAAATAGGACTGCTGCAGCTGAGCAGAAGAGGCTGACCAGAAGAGCCTGAGCCAGCAACCACAACTGCCGGCCACCATCTCCTGTCCCCACTGCCCACAAGCTTTTGTGCAAGGATTGGCCTCATCAACCATCTGTGCACACACCAACCTGCTGTGACTCCCCTGCCCCTGGATGACTGAATGGTCGTCGTCGATTCCGACAGACAAGAAATGCCACAACAGAAACATTTCCCTCACTCATGCCAAAGCACATAAGCGCACACAACACAAACGAAAGACAACAGCTGTGACGGACAGCCTCTTTATTTTCAAAGAATGGCGGCCTTCACTTCAGAGGGATGAATCTGGAGGAGTGGGTGGCACCAATACCGGGACGACCGTGCTTGACAGGCTTGTAGGTGATGGAGAACTCTCCCAGGTAGTGGCCAATCATCTCAGGCTGTAATTGAGGCCACAACATAGTCACCATACGCCCACACCACATCATGTCCGTCAGCAGTGTTTTATAAAACATGCTTGAGAGCATTTTGCATTGCAAGACATAACAAGAGTCATGTGTACTAGCATAATAGCAATTCCAATGGAAAACGATATGGTTACTACTTCAGGGACTAAGGGAGGCAACTCTTCTATGGACTTCCACAAGAAGCAAGTTTCACAGCAGATCCAATGGCCACATACTAATTCTTAGAACTTGTGAAACATTCCCCTCCATCAAATTGTTTATTCACCAGATATTCTGAAAATGTTATCAGACTGAAAAACTGCTAATGTATTTGGATTGAGAGGACCAGTCAAAGGTTTGGTTCCATGAGATGACAATAACAGAGAAAACTCACCTTGATTTCAACCTGGTTGAAGGTCTTTCCGTTGTAGACACCGACAATGCTGCCAATCATCTCAGGCACGACGATCATGTCCCGCAGATGTGTCTTGACCACCTGACCAACAATTTAGTGCATTTTGATACAGGTGGTTATGACTTTCAGAATACTTCAAACATGCACCACACAGCAACTCTTTCATAGACTGGCATACTACAGGTTCTATGCATCACACATCAACTCTTGCACAGACTGGCATACAACAGATTCTATGCATCACACATCAACTCTTGCATAGACTGGCATACAACAGATTCTATGCATCACACATCAACTCTTGCATAGACTGGCATACAACAGATTCTATGCATCACACATCAACTCTTGCATAGACTGGCATACAACAGATTCTATGCATCACACAACTCTTGCACAGACTGGCATATACAACAGGTTCTATGCACCACACATCAACTCTTGCATAGACTGGCATACAACAGATTCTATGCATCACACATCAACTCTTGCATAGACTGGCATACAACAGATTCTATGCATCACACATCAACTCTTGCATAGACTGGCATACAACAGGTTCTATGCATCACACATCAACTCTTGCATAGACTGGCATACAACAGGTTCTATGCATCACACAGCAACTCTTGCATAGACTGGCATACAACAGGTTCTATGCATCACACAACTCTTGCACAGACTGGCATACAACAGGTTCTATGCATCACACATCAACTCTTGCATAGACTGGCATACAACAGGTTCTATGCATCACACAACTCTTGCACAGACTGGCATACAACAGGTTCTATGCATCACACAACTCTTGCACAGACTGGCATACAACAGATTCTATGCATCACACAACTCTTGCACAGACTGGCATACAACAGGTTCTATGCATCACACAACTCTTGCACAGACTGGCATACAACAGGTTCTATGCACCACACATTAACTCATTCAAGGCGCAGAATTTCTGGTGCGTCTGTCCCCTGGAATCGCAGGAAAATGGACCAAGTTTGAAAAATCGTTGTAAAATAAATACTGTAGCTACAAAGCTAAACGTGGTATGGCTAGAAAGGTCTTTATTTGCCAAAACTAGCCAAATGCTGCACTTTGTCAAGCTAAGAAAACACTACACTTGCCATGAAAGTAAGTAGAGTCACTATTTTGATAAAAATAGGTCCTTGACCCAGCTCTCTTGTTTCTTGGTCTAGAGCTCTAAAAAAAAAGTGAACTTCAAAACATGGCACAAAAACACACTTGAGAAATTTTGTGTTGATTGTGTGTATTAGTCCTGAGTTACAACCAATATGAGCCTACAATGAACTACCGAGCAGCTGATGGCGAGTTCGACGTAGTTTCATCCTCGCTCTGATACATCATCATTAGCGAGAGGAAAATCACTAATATCATCATCATCATCATGAAAGGGATCATCACAAAAACACACTGGAGAAATTTTGTGATGATTGTGTATATTAGTCCCGAGTTACAACCAATATGAGCCTACAATGAACTACAGAGCAGCTTATGGCGAGCTCGACCTCGTTTCAGCCACATTGACAACTTCGCTCTCATCCTCGCTGTCTGATACCTCGTCATTAGCGAGAGGAAAATCACCACTATCATCATCATCATGAAAGGGATCATCTACATCAGTTCCTATCTCATACAAAGCATCCACTTCAGCATCAGAACCCTCCTCTATAGCAATTTCCACTCGTTCATCCATCTCGCGCTGCAATCGACGCTACGCCGCCATTGCTGTTTACTTCGCGCCTCGTAGTGCATTGCTGATAAAATTTATGGTCTGGCCGGGAAAGATCTTTGTGTGGATCTAAAGCTGGCAAACCATAGTACAGAGACGAATTCAAGACTAGACTAGTTCCCTATACCATATTTTCCTTGTTGCAAGCGGGCAAAAATATGCTAATGTGGTAGCCTCTATTGAGGCTACGCGCCGCTAACGACTATGTTCGGCGCGTAGCCTCATATGAGGCTACGCGCCGCGAATGAGTTAACTCTTGCAGACTGGCATACAGCAGGTTTTATAAGTCAGGACCAACACCCACCATTGCTTAGTTTTTATGGTCATACTATCCATACTTTGTATTATTCATCTGATATTCGAGAAGACTTTACTAGGAAATAATAGAGAAAGTTCACTCTCAATTCAATTCCTTGATGACTTTTAACTAAATATACTCATGGATTAGACTAAACTATTCTTCTTTGCTGGAATATATTATATATTTTAAATCTCATGGAGAAAAAAACCCACATTGATAGCAAGAGGGAATTAGAAGAGTTTCAAGTAACTTTTTGCATTCAAAGCAAAAAGAGCCACAAATGAAAACAAGAAGGGCAAAGCCCATACGACTCACATGCTTGACCTTGACCTTGATATGACCTTGACCTTCAGGTGACCTTCAAGGTCAAACAACTAAACCTACCAATGACATCATACACGAAGAAATGCTTTACACATTTTCCCTACCAAAATACATGTGACCTTGACCCAAGGTCAAGGTCATCCAAGGTCATGCAACACAAAGCTGTTAATTCAAGACATAGGAAGCACAATGGTGCTTATTGGCACTTTCTACCATGAGATATAGTCACTTTTAGTGGTTCACTACCCCATTTTGGTCACATTTCATAAGGGTCAAAGTGACCTTGACCTTGATGATATGTGACCAAATGTGTCTCATGATGAAAGTATAACATGTGCCCCACATAATTATTAAGTTTGAAACAGTTATCTTCCATAGTTCAGGGTCACTTCAAAATATGTATACAATCCAACTTTGAAGAGCTACTGTGACCTTGACCTTGAAGCAAGGTCAACCAAACTGGTATCAAAAGATAGGGCTTGCTTTGACCTATATACCACTTGTAGCTAAGGTCGCCATTCTCAATAACCTGGGAGAAAATTGGGAAAATGTGAAAAATGACTGTTTTTGAGACCACATTTATGGCTCCTGTGACCTTGACCTTGAAGCAAGGTCAAGTCACTATGTATATTTTTTGAGGCCTTGTCATCATACACCATCATGCCACATTTGGTGTTGATAGACTTAATAGTCTCCGAGAAAAATCCTACGTTTAAGTTTTTTACGGACGCCCGCCCGCCCGCCCGGACGGACGGACGACACGGCTCAGTGAGTCAAAAACTAAAGCACAAGAAGTGTGAAAATGTATGTGTGCATAAATACCATACCAACTATTGCTTATCAAGATCCTCAATAGTTGCCTTCATGCATGAGTCGACACAGCGTACATTCCCCAGACGTCCGCTGTCGACACAGGTCGACAAGCGATAGTGACGTGCTCTGTTGACTTGCCTAACGCTCCCTTCGAGTAATGCTGTTCTAAAAATATCACAGGCATGTGCAGTGATCGCGGGCAACGAGATCCGCCATTTTGATTTTCGAGAGGACGCGTTGCGATTTTTCAGTGAATTTTTTTCATGAAGTTTGTCTTTGCCATTTGTGAACGAGACTTTTTTCTTTGCCAGTATGGCGACTGACGAAGAAATTGAAGCGCTTGATGAGTTATTTTTCGATTCTGACTCTCAGAATATGAATTCGAAGGCTTTACTGACATTGATGTGATGGGAGAGAGAGCAAGCACGTGCTTCGAGTTCGACCGATCGATGTGTAGTGGTCTGGAGATCGACAGGAGCGGAGGCTTGATTCAGATGAAAATTACTCGGCTGACTTCCCTAGCGAAAGTAAAGGTAGGATTTTTTGTTTTGTTTTACACTAAAACATTTTCAGATGTATTTCCAAGTAATCAAAAGCTGTTGTATTCTTGAATCAATAGAGCAGTGTAGGAAAACACAGTGCTTCTACCGATGGCGATGTGTTGTGGTCTGTAGATCGAAACTGAGAGGAGCGGAAGCTTGATTCAGATGAAAATTACTCGGCTGACTTCCCTAGCGTAAGTAATTGTAGGATTTTTTGTTTTGTTTTAGTTTTACCCTTAAACATTTTCAGATGTATCTCCATTACTTGGAGACTCTATCTATGCACTTTTGCATTTTCATCGAAAGCTGTTGTATTCTTGGATACATAGAGCAGTGTAGGAAAACAGTGAATTTGTTTTGTTTTTTGTCGTTGTCTGTGTTCCAATATTTTTTAGCAGCTGAAAAAAACATCCTATGGCATTTTCATTAATTGCAACGTGTAGGCCATCCATTTTTCTACTCACCCTCCAAAAATCTACTTCAAAGCTTGAATAGGTAATAAATGATGATTTTTTAAGTAAACGTGGTGTCGAATTTGACCACACACACAACAAGAAGGGCAAAGCCCATACGACTCACATGCTTGACCTTGACCTTTATATGACCTTGACCTTCAGGTGACCTTCAAGGTCAAGGTCAAACAACTAAACCTACCAATGACATCATACACAAAGAAATGCTTTACACATTTTTCCTACCAAAATACATGTGACCTTGACCCAAGGTCAAGGTCATCCAAGGTCATGCAACACAAAGCTGTTAATTCAAGACATAGGAAGCACAATGTTGCTTATTGGCACTTTCTACCATGAGATATAGTCACTTTTAGTGGTTCACTACCCCATTTTGGTCACATTTCATAAGGGTCAAAGTGACCTTGACCTTGATGATATGTGACCAAATGTGTCTCATGATGAAAGTATAACATGTTCCCCACATAATTATTAAGTTTGAAACAGTTATCTTCCATAGTTCAGGGTCAAGGTCACTTCAAAATATGTATACAATCCAACTTTGAAGAGCTCCTGTGACCTTGAACTTGAAGCAAGGTCAACCAAACTGGTATCAAAAGATAGGGCTTGCTTTGACCTATATACCACTTGTAGCTAAGGTCGCCATTCTCAATAACGTGGGAGAAAATTGGGAAAATGTGAAAAATGACTTTTTGAGACCACATT
>JAWQFJ010006768.1:72500-89793 GCA_034096865.1 Theodoxus fluviatilis | reverse complement strand
TGTCATTTCTTCATAGTTTGCAATGTTAGGTTTCCTGCTGCTCTGATGTTAGATATGCATCCTCACGAAGGGTACACGATTCCAAGTATCTCTCTTCCATCAGAAAGAAGAAGAATTGAATCATATTTGTGAAATACAACAGCAACTTTTCTTCCAGAAAATTCCCGAAACATATGGCCGTTCTGGGAGACTGTGAAACCAAAACACTCGGTAGTGGAAAGATGTGCATCCTTATGTGAAGATGTACATAAAAACCGGTGGTAAGGTTCAGGAGCTCGAGGCTTGATGGTAGAAGGGAGCAGGTATGAGACAAGTCGTGGCTGCTTTCCACAACTGTATTCACCCATGGGTACAGGAGCTCCTGCATGGCTGGTCCGAGGCCTGATGATAATGGCCTGGACCAACCCAAGACCGTGGTGGCAGTGGTCTCTCTCGTCTAGTGTGCTGTTCCCCCTTAACAAGGGAATGCACGGACCTCACAGGAGCCAGGGTGTGGATTATTTCCCAGATCCTAACCCTGGTTCCTGGGTTGTGCTTCCATTTGGCAGAAAAGAGAGATTACTTAATTTAACTTTGAAATTACTTCTTACAAATGTTGCCTCATTCAGCATAACCCAGTCTATTGAATGAATCACATGCATTGCAAGTAGCTGCCTTACTTGAGGGAAAACATCAGATTTATAGTCAACATGTTACAATTCAGATGCCAGAGTGGGGAGCGGTTCACTAGCTGAGGGTCAGCTAATGTAACAAGTGACTGACAGGGCAGCTGCAACAACAATCAGACCACAGTAGAGGAGGGGTCCCAGAGCGGTCAGCTGGTCAGCTTGCATTGCACACAGAATTGGGGAGGGGGGGGGGGGGTCTGGAGAGGTCTGACACACAGGATGGGGGGTGGGAAGAGACAGAAGCAGGGATATTTCCAGAGGAGGCCGAAGGGGGGGGGGGGGGTTCTGGGGTTTCGGGGGGTGGGGTAGGGGTGGGGGATGAGGGGGGGCAACAGAAGAAAAAAAAGTTTTACTTTGAGTGTCAATTTTGGGGGTATTCTTCAGTTAAAAAAATCTGCTGCCTGAAACTGGCAATGCTAATCATCAGAATGCACCAGATTGCACCATTTTGCATCCTGGTTTTCAAAATTGTCCGGGGGAGCATGCCCCCGGACCCCCCTCCCCCCCTCCTAAAAAAAAGTTTGGAAAACCCCCCCAAAAGAAAATGAACTGATCCGCCCTTGATTTCAATAGAGGATGAACACAGTAGATTTACAATACACTTGGTGATAGGTGCACCTTATCACACTTAGTTACCTGCTTCCTCCCGGGAGCTGGGTCCAGAGGTTGGGGGATCCATCCTGGATGCCTTTTCCAGAATCTCCGCTCCCAGCTGTGACAGGCGGTCCTTGACAAAGTCTGGCAGGGGGTCGTCTGCATGGAATCAAATATTCACTGAGGCTCCTAACAAAACTGCAAGGCGTCAGTCGCAGCATGCAATCATGCATGTACCAAGATTTGTGCAACACAATGTGGCAGGGGTCATCTGTGTGGAATCAAAGAACTTTCTGTGGCTGGTTATCAGACTGCAAGGCTTCAATCACATCGTGTGAATCATCATGCATGTACCTAGGTTGGTGTCAGTGTGCTACAGTTCTAGATTGATACAAATGCATTTTGCCTGCCTGCCTGCCTGCCTTCCTTCCTTCCTGCCTGCCTGCCTGCCTGCCTGCCTTCCTTCCTTCCTTCCTCCCTGCCTGCCTCTCTTTCCTTCTCTCCTCCTTACCCAACATAACTTAAGTAAGTAATTTAGTAAGTAAACAAGTAAGTTGATTGATTGATTGATTGATTGATTGATTGATTGATTGATTGATTGATTGATTGATTGATTGATTGGATGGATGGACGTGGAATGAATGAATGAATGAATGAATGAAGACAATAAATAAAATCAATCCAATTCCACAAATCCACAAATATGCCCATGTGCCAAATAATGCATGCACACACACACACACACACACACATATACACACACTTATACCACACACACACACACCTTTTACCATGCTCACACACTCACACACACACTCACATACATATGCGCACACACACACACACACGCACACGCACAAACACGGACACACACAGATACACACACACACACATACTCACACACACAGACACACACAGACACACACACACACACACACCCCATGTATATCACACATACATACATTATAGCACACACACACATACACAAACACACTGTGTACCACACACATACACACATACATTATCACACACACAGATACACACACACACACACACACACACACTCACACACAGAGACACACACACACACACACACACACACACACACACACACACACACGCACGCACCAGCACGCACACACACACACACACACACACACACACTCACTCACACACAGAGACACACACACACACACACACACACACACACACACACACACACAGACACACACACACACACACACACACACACAGACACACACACACACACACACACACAACACACACACACACACGCACAGACACACACACACAGACACACACACACACACACACACACACACACAGAGCCACACACATACACACACACAGACACACACATACACACACACACACATACACACACACACACACGCACACACACACAGACAGACACACACACACACACACACACACACACAGACACACACAGACAGACACACACACACACTCACACACACACACACACACACACACACACACACACACACACACACACACACACACACACACACACACACACACACACACACACACACACACAGTGCCTACCTGCCGAGGGCTGGAAGGGATGGGGAGGACAGGGAAGTGTGAGGGGAAAGCCCTGTAGAGCCCAGTCCATCACAGAGTGGGGCATCTCACTCCCCATACCTCGTCTCCAGCACTCCTGCGTTGCAGTGACAAAGTAAACGATAAGAGTTTATCATGATTATAGTGATACATATCTATCTTTGTTTACAAAGATGTTGTCTTCTCTTTCCTCCTTAATGGGTGTGAGACCTGGACTGTATACTGCCAGCACATTTGACAGCTAGAAAGGTTCCACTTTTGTGCCCTCCAATCCATCCTGGCTCCTTGTGGCAGGACAAAGTGACTATTACTGAAGTCCTGGGCAGTGCAAAGATGCCCTCTATTGAGGCAATGCTGCTTTCATTCCAGCTCAGATGGTTGGGTCACCTCATTAGGACAAGCAACAACAGCATCCCAAAGCAGCTATATTCTTTGGCGAACTGGCTCATGGAAGAAGGAAAGTTGGTCGGCTGCACAAGCGATACAGAAACTATCTGAAGGAAAATCTGAGATGATGTTGTATTGGACCGGTTGCACTTGAGGAGGCAGTGCAGGATCACCCTTGGTGGCAAGCAAGGCAACCAGAGCGCAGGAGGAGGAGCTTCGCCAGCATCATGCACCAGCCCATGAGCGGCAACACAGAGCGGCGACAACCCCCGTGACAGCCACAGACTTCCAGTGCCCCGCCTGCTTCAAACTTTGCCACTGCAGACTGGGTCTGCAGAGCCATCAAATAACCCATTGGGATGGATATGGAGCTGGTCATCATTGAAGCAAGGGACGACAGACAAAAAAGAAGATACATATTCGTGTGAAATATTTCCTGTGTGCCAACAGTGTATCTGAAACAAACGTGCATTCATTACTTTATGGTCAAGACATGCAAATCCCCAAAGAACAGCTCATATGAAGAATATCAGACTTGGCTCGCCCTCAAGACACAGAAAAATAAAAACACTGTGCATGTCAGATCAGCAGCCTTCACCGGGCTTCACTTCATTCTAAATGAGTAAGACCATGCATTCATCTCAGGCATGATTTGGAAAGATCAAAGACTACTAGATAAATGTGTGTGCTTTCAAACTACCAGCTGCAAAATTTTATTATCTGTTTTACATTTTCAACGTAGCAAATGCAAAAACGATTTCATCACTGATAGGATGGCTTACCCTTTCCAACAAAATGAACAATTTAACAGCTTTGAGATCAGAACAAAATGCATTTTCATACATTTCTACTGTCTGCAGTGCCAATTATGTGGATAGATAGTCACAAATGTGACTTTAAGATAACTTAATGAATGAATAAAAACTCTTTATCAAAAGGTTACAGGAATGGACAGTCTCGAACTGGACTCCAGGCATTCTACCTGCACAGCTTCCTGGACTGCCAGGGTGAAAGACTTGCCCTGGCCTTGACCCCAGTGTCGGCCAAAGTTTTCCACAAATGACTCCAGCTTGGACCTAGGAATCTGCAAGGAGCAAAACAGGAAATTGTCAGTCACAAAGGCTTTAGAGCAAACTCACACTTGTGACCTTAAAAATGAATTTAAACAGTTACAAACAATGTTTTTCCTGACATCTTGGGGTCAATTTGTGAAATTAACTTGAATTACTTGGATTACTGCAAACATTGAATTTTAAAAAAAGCATTCAATAGTTCCTGCCTAGAAGAAACTGAACTTCACATCTTTCTTCTTGAATTTGGATGACAACATAACTCTCACACACACACAAACACTCACACACCAACACACTAACACTAACACACACACACAGACACGCACACACACACACACACACACACACACACACACACACACACACACACACCTACATTAGGACCCCATCCCCCCCAAAAAGGAAAAAAAGTTTTGGTTATGCTTACTCAACTGACCCTATTTTTTTCTGCTGACCCAACACTTTCTTTCAATCATGAAAAAAGAAAAAGAAAAAGAAATGGACTAAACAATGAATTGTGTGCTGTCCCATCTTCTCAACCCTATGAGCACTCAGGGAATCCACTACTTAAGTTTTGACAAAAGCATTTTCAATATATATATTAAAATTTTAAAAAGTTTAGTTTATGTTCAATCTGGCATTTCTTTGGGAGGGGAGGGTTGGGGGAGGGTTGGGGGGGGGGGGGGGGGAGGGAGAAAAAAAGAAAAGAAAAAAAAGAAGAAGAAAAAGAAAAAAAGAAGAAAAAGAGTTCAGGCCAACCTACCAACTCCATTATATTTGGCCATGTTACCTTAACCCCAACTTTCATTTTCCCCTACCACCCACATGCTTACCAGTGAGACCTTGTGATCTCCAAACCAAAAGACCCATGCAGAAGGGGAAGGGGGGTTTTCCTGGTACAGATGAACCATGGAGCCGCGAATGATAATGGCAGGCCACCATTTCTCCCATCGAAGCTGCGCCCAGACCAGCACTCCAAGCTGCTGTTCCTGTATCATACATAGGACAGGGGACTATCACTAAGTGCAATATATACTCAGGAGCCAGTCACACATTCTCATGAATACCATGAGCCAGTCACACAGTGACATGAATAATCATAAACCAGTCATGCAATGCCATGAATAATCATAAGCTAATCACACGTACAGTGCCATGAAGAACGATAACCAAATCACACAATGCCATGAATAGTCAAAGGAGATAAAGTGTTGTGGCCATCACACAGTACTTAGAATAATCATGGACAAGCCCCCTCAGTATCAAGAATAGTTAAAGGAGCACATGTGCATGGCTATAAGTAACAGAATTCCATGAATAATTATCATTCAGTTGCAGAGTACCATGAATAATCAAATGAGTACAGAATATGTCATCACCAAACATTACCATATTCATGAAACAGTTCTATAGTATCAACCACTGTCATTGATGTGCAGGCATGCAGCAATTCATGTAGTACAGCCTCATGGATAATCATGAACAAATGCAGTCCCAATATGTCATGCATAGTGATCGATGTGCCTCTCACAGGGCCATGAATAATTATCAGTCAGCCCCACTATCATGAACCATCCAATCAACAAGGGTAAGAAGTCATCAAGGGCACTCAAAGTAACCTGTCACTTTAATTGTGCCATGAATACATTGACTTCATGTCGTCACACAGTTTAAGCACCATGACTTATGTTTGCATGAATCCTCATTCATATCATTAAGATTCCAACAGCCAAGGGCATGCCGATACTTAAAACTAAATGTGACAACGTTGATATTGAACTGAATTTTGAAGTTCGTATTCGTGACCAGTTCAACCAAGGCAGATATCAGAGTATGCATGCCCGTGTGCATCGAGATTTAAGTTTGATTGGGTCCATATAATTTATGAGTGGTGCGGGAGGGTGGAGGGAGTGACAAGGGTAAAGCATGAGGCAAAGAAGTACCAGACACCTAAAGGAGGAAAGGGTCATGGATCCGTGGTCCAAGGACAATTCCATAACAGGTTGATGAAATCATTCGCGACCATTCTCAAATTTTCACATGCTAAGTAAGTCCAACCCGAAGAACAGGTCGAGCTGAGTGCATGAGAGCCAGCGGGACTTGGACACAGAATTATTTCAGGCAACAACACATTACTCAGCATGTTGCAGGCAAACGACAAAGCTACGAGATCACAGAAACAATTTAAAGAGGTTCCATTAAATCACGGCGTGATGGAAGACTCAAGGGATGTAAATCTGGTCATCCTCGAAAGAGTTGCTCCCCTTGCATGGAAACGAGTGAATACAAACCACGCTCCTCATTGCTCAGATTCAGACCATGAAAGGCTCTATCCTCAGAATAATATTAAGCTCTCTTCATCTTCCAAGGGAAAAAATTAATTTATTCAGCGCTCGTTCCACTGCTCGGCAGACGGCTATCCCTACATTGTAGTTAGTAGCGTTGCCCATCTTCAAGATATGAACTTTCCGACTTAATATATAGGCTTCGTTCTACATTCCAAATAAACTCAAGCCCAACCTTCAACAGGCATTTCACATATATATTAATCATATTATGAAGGGAAAATTGAACGAAATAGAGCACTGTATCATGCATGTTTTTCAGGGTCGTGGGAAGTAAAAAAAACTCATGATGAAAAAAAAGAAGGTAAACTCAAATAAAGCAGTTCAGCTCCTCTCGCTGCATAAGGCGGATTTCTTGGGAGCGATGGAGGCTGCCATAGTCACATTCACCAAGAGTTAGTACTAAATGTTCATTTCAATTAACCACGTCTCACATTCACTCCGCATGCCACTAGCCTAGGTATTACTCTATCTAGACCAGCGTAAACAAACAGAGCAGAGACGGTGCAAGAATTTAAGTACTCACGTAGTCAGGTACCTCTTCGTCGCCTTCAATGACAGTGATTCCCGATCCCATTCTGCCCATGCTGCGTCGAGCTGGCTTCGTCCTGCGCTTTCCAACATTCTCACTCGTGGACAACATCGATGGCGATCCCAGTGGCTGTGTCTGGGCGCTGCACGGATCACTCGAGACGAAACCTGACGAGGACACCGTTGGTCTTCCTCCTGTGGCACCAGATGGCGATGTGCCCAATCCTGATGGCACAGTCGTGCTGCCTCCACTGGACATCGGCAGCAGGCTTCTGATTCTCTTCCGAGAGTGACAGGATGCCCTGGCAGTCATAGTTCCTGGATTATTCATCGGCTTTCTTGGTCTCGGTGTGTAGGCAAGGGGTACAACAAAATCTGGAGCGGGTGCAGAAAAATGCTGCTGCTGTGGAGAGGTCCTGAATTCTTGTCTTCCGATAGTGGCGACCGACCTTGCAGACAAACCTGCCCGGCTATTTGCTGCAAAGTGTGCACGTTTCTGACTGGCTTGGAGTGGACCGCCTGTCTTCCTTCGCTTTGCACCGTCCGGCTTCTTGCCTGCTTGGAACAAGTCTCGTTTCACGGGTGTCGGCCTCAGAGAGAATCCCCACTCCCTCAGTCCCGAGCAAGGCTGGTCCAAAATCTCTCTGTAGTGACGGGCCTGCATCTTTCTCTTGGCGATCTTCGACACCGTCTTTCCAGCAGCTGGGACTTCCCTGGAGAAGTTTCCGCTTGCAGTGAGCGCTGCACGAAAGGCAGGGAAAATCGTCAGGGGTGGATTCCCGTCTTCAGTATCACCACCGTCACTTTCTGCCACGGTCTGGCTACTCTTTGGACCAAACGAGGACTGTGGAACGCTGTTTGCCTTTGACGTTCGAGCGTCCTTAGATGTAGGAGGTCTTACAGTTAAAGAGAGCGGTTTCTGATAGGTGGAGAAAGTCTCAAACGATGGAAGGGTGGCTAGAGCGTCATTTCTTACGGAAATTTCTCTTCCACTGGGTTGAGCTACGGTCAGCGTCGACTCGGTTGCGGTACTTCTGTCTGCGCATTCAAGGGGCGTCGAGTCCTCTTCATCCTCGCTGTCCAAATCCGTCGATCCTTCTCCACTGGTGACAGTGGCGCTGGCGGCAGAGACAGACAACTTCGATTGGTCATTCTTCCCTGTCGCTGCATCTCCGTTGCCTGGGGCCGACTCTGCTCTGACGTCCACATTCACGTCTTGGCTTTCACTCGCTTCTCTGCTGCGAGGTGTTCGTTTGCCGTCGGGGCTGTAGTTGGAAAGCAACGTTAGGCTGCTTCCAGAACTTGATGGACTCATGATCACCTCCAGACTCGAGAGCTGCGAGCAGCTAGTGTCGTCCGACATACTTTCGATTATGTGGTTCATCAGGTCACTGCTGATTCCTTCGTGGTCACCAACAATCTGATCAGCTGTCGAAGACGTTTGCGCTGCTGTCACGATCAGTTCGAGGTCGTCCTCCTCTCCCGAGTCAGTCTCAGGCAAGCTGGCAGATGAATTGGATCCTGCAGTCCCGGAGCTGCATCTCTTCGGGATCTCCCGACTGTTGGCCGAGCTGACTACATCGACGACAGTTTGCCTTCTTCCCAAGGTAGCAGCAGCCTTCCTCCGTCGCCCTTCCCCTTGTGACGTATCCTTGCATTCAAGGCGAACCTGCTTTTTCGCCGCATCACACGCATTCGTCTGGGAAAGTATAGATATCCGTCTAGATTTTGAGCTTACTTCACAATCCTCTACTTGCAACCCGCAATTCGAGGCTGTCTCTCGATTTGTCATCTTGGCTGCCGTCGATGGCACATCACGAACGTCGCCTGCACCGCCATCTCTACGCCTCCAACGGTTCGGCTTCTTTCGGACTGCAGCGGACTTACTGGAGTTGCTGAGGTCGTCAAAATGCATTTTCCCACTAAAAGTGGCCTGAGATTCGACGTTGACGCTATCACCGGCTGCTTCATGACTAGGCACCGCAGATTTTCGAAAGGTCGCAGAAGAAGACGAAATTTTTCCATCGACGACAGTTCGAGGCCACTTGCCTTGTGAAGAAGACTCTGTGTCAGGCCGTGCGGTGGTGCTGGTAGGGAGCCGTCTGGGACATATTCGCCGCTCAGCTCGTAGTTGGAAGTCCGCCACATCCTCCTCGTCCTCCTCGTCCTCCTCGTCCAAGTCGGGTGAAAAGTCGGCCGGGCACGATATCACAGCAGAAAATCCACATGTTTTCAATTCAGCGAAGAAGTACGTACCTTTGTCCTCAGCAGTGCACTCGCCGGGAGGGAAAGAAGACATTTCAGTCAGCGAATTCCTCTGGCTGCTTCCACGGGTTTTCGACCTCTGACCTGCTTTCGCCAGCCATTTCTCTCGCCCTTCCGAGCTGCAGTGACCGCGGTCGCGTCTTGTTCGTTTCAGACTCCTCCCTGGGGTCTGTGGGATCTGTTCACTCCCGTCATCATGCACGCTCCTGGTTTCCACAGCGGGGTTTCTGTCAGAAGTAGTTGATGGAGAAAAGTTAGTGTGAATTCGGCTTGCAGAGTCGGCCTTCACCGGTGTGGTTTCCAGCGCTGCTGTCGTTCCTCGTGTGGTCGGATTAGAATCCAGACTCTTGTCTGCTCCTGAAATCTTCACGAGTGAATGACTTCGTTGTTTAAAAGCTCGCTTAGTCAGCATGTTGAGAGTTACAGTCAATTCTGACGAAAATGACTCGCGCGATGCACAGCGTCACTCCTGACGTAGATCCGACGTCAGACTGCCGGCGTAAGCTGTGTGCGGATGGCTCGGACTCTCCAAGCAGATACAACTTCGCAACTCCTCCAATCTGCTAAGGCAAAAGGACATCTGTGAGGGAGTTTAACTCTCCCCCAGGTCAAAGGTTACTTGCTGCTTCACCCTCTGACTGGTTTACGTCGCACACCTGTTCCTGTACCGTGATTTGATTGGCTGAGGGTCCAACGGCATCCGTGCCGTCCACGTGTCAGAGGCAAAAGTGATGACAGACACCCTGGCGAAACCTGACCCAGTCTCTGACCCTGAGCTTTTGTGCCTTCTCCTCCGTCTGACGTGCTCGCCAACACTGTCCAGACGCGCGTTGCTCGGCCTACCAAGGTGGCAAAACAACAGGCCGGTGTCAACATGTGTCAAACATTTGACTGCCTTTACGTCTGCTTTCATATGTTGATATTTGCTTACATCGGCCTACTCCTCGCAAGATCTTGCAAGGTTTCAAGGGAAAGCAACGCTTCCTAGGCTCATCTGACCGAGTGGCAGGCACATTCAGAGATTATCCAACAGGACAGGCTAGTGGCAAAGGTTGCGCTCAAACGCCATTGTGAAGCACTTAATTAAGAATGTGGATTGTCGCGGCGAAAACAGGCAATTATAAATTAGAGAGTTTGCAGCCGTTTGAAAAAGTTTGAATCAAGAAGTATTTTGAGACTTTATTCTATAGACTTGAGAGGTCTTGAGGTGTGAGCGGACAAAAGTCACTCATGCAAGCCGGAGGCAATCTTCAGTCAGTGAACTGGACTGGATTTATACAGTTTGCTGTGTAGGGTGTTTGGAAAGGACATGGGATACCAGTCTGTGTCACAGAAAGTACTTGGAGCAGGCACATAATTATTTCAGTGGCACAGTCGCATGACTCATGCTCGAAGTAACATTAAATGATCGATTACTCCCCGAAAGTGTCATAATACTTTTTCCCGTCTTCGACACAAAAAATGTTGGGGAAGAGATAAACGCAGATATGTATTTTCTTAGAATCACTATGTTGCGGGGTGGTCGTTGCACTCACGTAATCCCGTGTGTGTCTGTGTCTGTGTGCGTGTGTGTGTGTGTGCGTGCGTGCGTGCGTGCGCGCGCGTGCATGTGTGTGTGTATGTTTTTCAGTCCTTTCAATCAGAGTTGATTATCTTTTGATAAGTAAACTCATTCTTACTGTGAACCAAGTGTTCATTTATTATAACATGACGCTAAATGTTATTCTGCATTGTCGCTTGAGTGAACGTGTAGTGTCCGCTTCTTTGTTACACACTTCATTGTGGTTGACCGGATCATCATTCATGGCCTCAGCAAAAACGTATTTTACCTACAGTCCTGTACCCTTTCTTATCGACTAACTTTCCTACTTACAGTTGCACATACTTCAAAGTATCAGTTAAGTGAAGCCTCAATGTCATGTCCTTATGCGAATAGTGTTCATATCGATTTCTCTTTACTATGACTATGAGTTACTTTAACTTGACAGTTAATTCTGTAATGTAGGCCTACTTTTCTACGTATGAATTAATAGATAGACATGTTACGTGATGTGTCTCAGGTAAAAGAAAACATCTTTAAACCCGATGTGTTAAGGGACAAAAGCCGCCAATTCATTCAAAGAGCGGAACATAAATAAAAGTTCGGTACTTCCGGCTAGTCGAGATGTTGTAAACGCATCCATTAAATAATTCATGCAGCATTTTTTAATTGTTAGCGTGCGCGCACACACACACACACACACACACACACACACACACACACACACACACACACACACACACGCACATACACACACTCACACACGCACTCACACACGCACACACACACACTCACACACGCACAGGCACACACATTAACACGCACGCACGCACAGGCACACACATTAACACGCACGCACACACACACACACACACACACTCACACGCACAGGCACACACATTAACACGCACGTAAACTCACACGCACAGGCACACACATTAACACGCACGCACGCACGCTCACACATACACGCGCGCGCGCTCACAATGGCGTTGACTCGGTGACAAGCCACGGCCGTCAGTCACTGAATCCGTCTTTAACTCACTCGTCAGGTTTCAACTGGCAACCAGGGCACAAGCCGGAAGCGTCTTGCTGGAAAGATGACCCGATACACTCTGGCACACGCAGAGCCACATAGGGGCATCTGGCATATGGTCCTGATGCAGCAGTTACAACACAAGCCCATCACGCATCAGTCGTTTCGACTCCAACTACAGACCGATGCTAAAATTGCTATGCACATCCAAGGGAAATGTATCTTTCACTGCATCTCTCACCGCATGTTTTACCCGGGCATACATACATGTATGGCGATACATACGTAATGTGTATCATTTGCACCTGATGACGGCAATCAGCCATCCAGTGTGTCCAGTAAGTAACACAACAGTGGAAATAGTCTGCTTGTCTTTCGCACGTCATCTGTCATCGACATCAATTGCCAGGGGTAGATTTATTCATCAGCTCAGTGACCAGGGCTTAAGCAGCATGTAATTGAACGGCTCATCATTGGTAGCTTTTGTAAAACAACCAGCGCGTTTTACTATCCTGTGCATTTGCTCTTGTTCTCCTCCCTATCTCTCCACTCCTCCCCCTCCTTCCTTCCTCCCTCTCTACTCCTCCTCCCTCCCTCCCTCCCTCCCAACCCACACCTTCTCCTCCTCCTCCTCCTCCCTCCCTCTCCATTCCTCCACCTCCTCCCTCCCTCCCTCCCTTCCTCCCAACCCACACCTCCTCCTCCCTCCCTCCCTCCCAACCCACACCTCCTCCTCCCTCCTTCCCTCGCTCCCTCTTTCCTTCCCTCCCTCACTCCCTCTATCCCTCCCTCTCTCCCTCCCTCCCTCCTAACCCACTCCTCCTCCCTCCCTCCCTCTCTCACTCTGTCAACCCCAACCCACTCCTCCTTCTCCCTCCTTCCCTCCTTCCATCCTTCCCTCCCTCCCTCCCTCCAACCCACACCTCCTCCCCCCTCCCTCCCTCCCTCCCTCGCTCCCTCTCTCCTTCCCTCCCTCATTCCTTCCTCTACCTCCCTCCCTCCTATCCCACTCCTCCTCCCTCCCTCCCTCTCTCACTCTGTCAATCCCAACCCACTCCTCCTCCTCCTTCCCTCACTCTCTCCCTCCCTCCCTCCAACCCACATCTCCTCCTCCCTCCCAACCCACACCTCCTCCCTCCCTCCCTCCCTCCCTCCCTCCCTCATTCTCTCCCTCCCTCCTAACCCACTCCTCCTCCCTCTCTCCCTCCCTCCCTCCCTCTCTCACTCTGTCAATCCCAACCCACTCCTCGTCCTCCTTCCCTCCCTTCCTCCCTACCTCTCTCCCAACCCACTCCTCCTCGTTTTCCTCCTGGTCCTCGTCCTCCTCTTTGTTCTCGTCCTCCTTCTCCTCCTTTTCTTCCTCCTCCTCCTCCTCCTCCTCCTCCTTCTCCTCCTTCCTCCCTCCTAACCTTCCTCTTCACCCCCTCCTCCTCCTCCTTTCTCTCTCCCAATCTATTCCTCCTTCTCCTCCCTCCTTCCCTCCCTCCATCCCTCCCTCTCTCCTTCCTTCCCTCCCTCCCTCCCCTCCCTCCCTCCCTCCCTCCCTCCCTCTCTCAATCCCAACCCACTCTTTATTCTCCTCCTTCCTACCTCCGTCCCTCCCACCGTCCCTCCTCCTCCTCCTCCCCTCCACTCCTCCTCCTCTCCCCAATCCTCTTCCTCCTCCCTCCTTCCCTCACTCCGTCCCCCTCCCTCCCTCCCTCTCTCCCTCCCTCCCTCCCTCCCTCCCTCCACCTTCTCTTCCTACTTAAGCTGTGGTGCAAGTGCTTCTTCTGCTGCCTCTGCGTATGCTGTTGCCTGTGCAAGCACTCGGTCACCCCGGCTGAAATCCCCGCGTGCCAGGTACGAAAGAGAACGCGACTGAAAGGTTGCATTGCCCGGGTGAGCCCGCCATCACAAATGGGTCAAAATGTCGGCTTTGTCAAGTGGCTCGCTTTGCCAGAAATAAGATGCAACGCAAAAGGAACTAACTCTTCGTTAGACTATTGCGTTTTTGCATTCGGTGCAGCTGTTTATTCCATTTGAGTGGCATATTGTGTAACGTGCTTTTTTATTTCTTTTTTTTTGCACCTTGTGTCAGGCTGCCAGTTTTCAGGATGTGCATTTAAAGTGTTTAAAAGTCAACCAGGGCCATCACCTCTCCTTGTTGGCCGGTCTGATGCTATTATTATTGATTTGGAAGTTATTATTTCCTCCAGGGATACGACATACATGTACATGCTCTGATCTGAGTTGTTCAATTTAGCTGTGCAAAAATTACAATCATGTAACATACCTACCACTAACAGTTCCCGATGGATGTTTTTCTTCCATTTTGCTTCAGTTTGGACCAAGAAGTCATGATTGGGATTCTCGGATTAATGATCCGTCGCTCAGTCGCTCAACTTCAGAGTGTGGACGCGCTGTTGAAAAAGAGTGAGGTTCGTTAATCTTAGTCCAGCCACTCAAGTAGGCGGAAAAGAGCTTATGAAGGCTGCCCGCTGTGACGCGGTTGGTGGATTAGTCTCGTCTTGCTCAATTTGATCATCGGAGCGCGAAGCGTGGCCCCCACTGAACAGAAATGAGATTCTAGAGACCTCCGAAGCAAATGTCCGTTGAGCGCTGTTGCAACCAGAGTTTTTGTGTGAAGACAAGGTTACCTGCCAGGGAAAGCGACAGTGAATAAGCTGCACTTTTGCGATGTTATTAGACAGTGATTATTACTTAACTAAAACCATTGCTTATGATCCAGGAGGGAGGTAGGGAGGGAGGATAGGACGGAAGGAGGGAGGTAGGGAGGGAGGAACGGACGGAGGGAGGGAGGAACGGACGGACGGACAGACAGGGACAGACAGAGAGACAGACAGAGAGACAGACATACGGACAGACAGACACAAAGACAGGCAGACAGACAGACACATAGACAGACAGACAGACACAGACGGAGACAGAGACACACAGAGACAGAGATACACAGAGACACACAGAAAGCCAGACAGACCGACAGACGGACAGACAGACACACAGACAGACACACAGACATACAGACAGACACACAGACAGAGATACAGACAGGCAGACACACCGACACAGAACTGAACTAAACTAAACAGAACTGAACTATTTTCGTATGCCGACTGCCCATTTGAATAAATCATAATACATAACATTCATAAGAGTGCCTATTCAATTTGATCAGCCATACACATCGTTTTGCGTTAAGCATTCATGGTATATTCCAGACATACTCATTTTCTCTCATTATCATGGTAGGGGGTATGTACTTCGGAACGTCCATTGTGACCCTGATATTAGTCCCTTTTAGAAGATATCTACACTCTCTTCTTGTTATCAAATGTCGTTAGCTGTATCTATTCCTGAGGTCAGTGTATTTAAAGCATTCCTGCAGAAAATGTTTTTTATCTTCAGTTTTATTCACAGAGAGACACAGAGTCACAATGAGAGAGAGAGAGAGAGAGAGAGAGAACTGAACTGAACTGAACTGAACTGTTTATTTGTTAGGCCACCAGCCTGTCACAACTTACATAATGATCATACTGCGTCGGCAGAGGAAAAATCAGTCTCAAGCGCCTCTCGCCTTCTCTTAAACGCATGGTACAGATAAACTGCTAATGCTCTTATTTGTGTACAATCCTGTGTTGATAGAACATCTGCGCTTCTTATTACCGAAGGGAAATCAAATGAAAAATACTTCTGTCTAATGTCTTCATACAATGGACAAGCAAATAGGAAATGAATTTCACACTCAAAAGTCTCCCTACAAGCAGGACAGATGTACAAATTATCTTCCGCTCTATCTTTATATCTATTCTTGTGACAGAACAACTCGCTGAAGCCAGTTCTAAACTGAATGTAGACGTCACGTAAATACTTTCTGTCCAGAGCAAATAAATAGCTTTCTTTTGTCCACGTTTTAAACTTCCTGTAGAACGAGTACCTTTCGCTATTCCACAGGGTTTGTGACCAATAGCCACAGTACTCTTGGACTAAGCGCCCTTTCAAATCTTTGAAAAATTCTCTACATTATGCACCATCTGATTATCCCATATATGTTGAAAATAATATCTATACAGCATTTCCTTGATCTTATATACCCAATTTTGTTGATTGTTAGAATTTAACATCATCTTATAAACTAGATGAGGGTAACGTGAAGTTTTCATACGTAATATCCGTATCCAGTACTTCAAAGAACGAATTATGCAACTGATATCCAAAGGGTGTCTTCCACATTCGCCGTATAGACAATCAGATTTGGAGCCCTTAATGGCAGATTGATTAAGATATCTTTTCATTGTTTGGATGTGTACATTCTCAATGACTGAACAGTTATCCAGACCCCATATCTCCGCCGAATACATAAGAACGCTGGACACCTGTGCATCAAACATTTTTAAAAAGACATCAAGTGATAAACATTGTAACTTTCTTATACACCTTGTGATCTAAGCAGCACTAGTCTTAGCTCTATGAACAAGACCTACTCGGAGCAAATTGAACGACAATCTTGTAGAAAACATGGAACCAAGGTATCTGTATTCTGGGGTTACTTCCAACCGCTCGCCACACAAATGCCATTTTTCTTTTCCCCGAGAAAGCCCCCGTTACGGAAAACAACCACTTTGGTTTTCTTTCGATTTACAGTCAGACCAACAGTATCAGCTCCCTTCTGTAGTTGATTCAATTGGTTTTGCAAACCCACAGCAGTATCAGAAACGAGAACGATGTCATCGGAAAGAGAGAGAGAGAGAGAGAGAGAGAGAGAGAGAGAGAGAGAGAGAGAGAGAGAGAGAGAGAGAGAGAGAGAGAGAGAGAGAGAGAGCGTACAATCGAAATATTTATTGTGAAGGCCGGTCCGGCCCATTATAACGTAAAGAAGTGAACGCAAGATATTCTCACAACACGAAACTCTTCAGAACTGGAATACAGTTGTGGAATGTCCGAAATCACAAGCAATGGGCAGTGTACGTATGCCCCTGACACAATACTATCGAGCAGTTCCTGCAGTGTCCTCTTATCTCGCTGCTCGCACGCTCCGCCCTCGTGGTCGGTCTGCGGCGTCACTATCCCTGGAGCACGTACTGTGTGAGAGAGAGAGAGAGAGAGAGAGAGAGAGAGAGAGAGAGAGAGAGAGATTCTTGAATATTACGAATTCATACAGCATGGATTTATATGACTGTAACGAGAGTAACCTCAGTGTAACATCAAGGCTTCAGGATTTTTTAAACCAAAACTTTTGTGGCGTC
>JAWQFJ010006768.1:57500-67500 GCA_034096865.1 Theodoxus fluviatilis | reverse complement strand
TCATACAGGCATGATTAAGCGGCTCTGGCCGTTTGCTACTCATGAGGTAAACAGAGTAGAGCCTTGTGTTCTTTGGTTTTCTTCAAATTAGAACGACCACAATCGCCTCCTCCACGACTGGTAGGTCGTCAGGGAAACAACCTTCGCCAGATGTACCATGAGGCTTATTCAGGAGTACAAAGCTCTGCATGAGCGCTTCATGTTGGCAATTGAGCACTCTTTGCCTCTTCTGAACACCTACAGATTTAGTGCAACGCTTCACTTGTTAAAGGGGAGGTAAATCTTCTGCGCCCCATGTTGTGTTGATAGACGCTACGAAAGTGTTTTCTTTGCCACAGACATCGTTTATGCACGTTTAAATGTATTCTGCATGAATAAAGTCCACTACTGTGTCATCCTTACTTGCCATTATTCGCGCATACAGAGCGTTTGGGGCAAATAAAGCCCGTTCCAGTCCCAAAATGAAGTTTCTGAGGGTTATTTTACGCATTGACGGCCAGTGCGGGATCAAAGACGCCATTTTGAAAATCGTCTGAATCATCTCGGATCGGTGATGCACAGCGCTGCTCAGCGCTGAGTGAATCACGCCCCAAAATTGCTGTTCAGAGTGAATCACATGCAGCGCTGTGCGACGCTTTGCCTCCTGAACAAGCCTATGCTCTCCCTTGATCCTTTCATCTTCTCCTTTCCTGCTTTCCCCTCCTCTCTCCCCTCTCCCCCTCCTCCCTCCCCACCCCCAAACCTACACCCACCCCCTGCCTCGCTTCCTTTTTGCTTTAATCCTCACTTTCACACAGTCTCTCCAGACTCTAGTTCCTGTTCGCATTCCAGTCACTCTGTCTTTTCAACACCAAAATACTCCTTTTGGACAGGGGCGTTACTTCCGAAGAGTTTGAACATGGCTCGATCCTCCTCCACATTTGCACTCTGAGACTCGGGAACAAGGACCAACAAACGCGAATTTGTTATTTCCTTTGTTGACGCCATAGCCGATTTCCACAAAACGGTACTCGTTTGAGCCGAGGGGACATAACTAACAACGGTGTGTCACTGTCACGTTTTTGACGGATTATCGCCCCTGGGCTGTCACGGTGAGCCTTTGTCACCATCTTGCTAATGAGCGACACCTACGCGTAGAAAGAAACAAAAATAGAGAAAACATGAGTTTTCATGAGTCTTCCTGACTACTGTGCACCCAGTGACAAATGTCGAACAGTTGGTGGCAATTTTGATGAGAGACGGCGCAATAGTTTTATAGGGAGACCCTCTGCTATTTCTAGAACTAGATCTAGACGTGCTGATAAAGAAATTACCGTAGCAGTGCTGTTTCCTCCCCCATTTTCAACTTTCGGACACCATACGCTGAGACGTTAGCACTTTTTAAAGCCTGACTACCTGGAAAATACAACTTTTTGTAAATATCGCAATTCCATCAATAAACCAATTGTCAATTATGACAATAATATTTCGTTGATTTTTTTTTGTCCAAACAGCTGCTTGTTTTGTCAGCGTAAGTCATGGCTGTAAGTCTACAGTTGTTCAGAAATGAAGGTAAATGAAGTTTTACGGCCTTTCAGTGTTTGTAGGCTATGTGAGATCCTTGATCACGAAAAGCACTAGAGCTGGTTATAGTGAGAGTGAATCGAGACTCGTCTTCCCTAGTTCTTCACCTTGTACGTCGCCACAAGCAAGTCGTGGTGGGTCTAATCTTACACCTCCACCATCGAGGGGCTGGTTCGCCGAATCAAGTATCAGTTATTCTTTAAAACAGAACATAAATTTATGTCCGAAAACAAGAGGAGAGTGACCAACGAGTCTGACCAAGTTGCGAGCGGAGTTTGACTTTCGGAGAGCAAACTCCTTCCTCGGGCCTCTGCTTGCTGCTTGGTCACACTCGCTAGTTACCTTCTCTTGTTTTCGGATTGAATTCTTGGTCTGACACCGGCCCCTCACCCCATATTTTGATGTCGCCTTGACATGCAAAGGTTGAGTCAAGAAAACAAGGTTAGGTTAATCTCGCAGGCACAGTCGACGCTACGGCGCAGCACATTAGCGTCGAACGCTTCAGAGGAGCGAAGATTTTTGCACTTAATCTCTGTGCGAAGCTTGTCTGTTGCAGGCAGCTTGCTTTTTGCCGTTTGTTTGCGAGATGCATTGACAATTGTTTGGTGCACAAAGAGAATATCGCTTGCAACTGATGCAAACTGTTTTGCAGCACTGTCAACAGAGCACGCTTTTTTCCCCAAAGTTGCATTGTCTGTTTGATCTGATGAAGGTTTACTCTTTTCTTTTTTTAATGCACAAGTAGACTTAGCGATGAGAAGTGATGTAGATGTCCGGATTAATGAGGCCGTGTAAAGTGTACCTTTTCTTAGTCCCGTTGATCAATGACTCTCTTGTATTGAAAAAAGAAGTCGTCTGTTACACTGTAGGATAGTCTTGCCATACATGTAGGTCACGTCTCCTCCGACATTTTGGCAGTAAGACTTTATTGAAGGTGGCTTTCCTGTTGAGACGTTTAGTCTTGAAATTCTTTATATAGAGCGAAGAGAGCATGGTTAGGGTTGGGTAGCGGAGGCACGCATACACTAATGCACGGTCTAAACACACACACACACACACACAACCACTCACAAAAACTAATGCATGCACACACACATACGCACGCGCGCGCGCACACAAACACACATGAGCCCACAAACACACACACAGACACACACACACACACACACACATACACACACACACGAACACGCACACACGCATAAACACAACATACGCACTGCACAGGTTTATGTACAAAGCAAGCCCAAATGTGGTGTGTTTTTAATATGTTGTTTGTCCAAGCTACGGCATCACATCGATAAGTACATCGAGCTTATCTTCAAGTCCCGTATTCTTGAATCTTTGCGTGAGATTAGAGGTTGCAAGTTCCTTCATGAACAGATGATGACGTAAAAAACCCCACGAAATCAACAACACTGCTCCATGTTCTTTCACAATTTCCACAGCCATTCCAATATTTCTCTCACAGATTTCAATCATCTGACGTCACCATGGGAACAGCAATGCTTGCGCTAGTTCTGCTGCTGCTGGGAATGGGCATGGTTCAAGGTCAAAGACCATGGACGATCCCTGTGACCACTCCTCTGGGGGTCATCGCAGGTCGTCAGGTGACAGTGCTGAACGAGCCAGTCATGCAGTTTTTGGGGGTCAGGTTTGCGCAACCACCGACGGGAACTCGACGGTAAGTAGGAAGAGAGAGAGAGAGAGAGAGAGAGAGAGAGAGAGAGAGAGAGAGAGAGAGAGAGAGAGAGAGAGAGTGAGTGAGAAAGAGAAAGAGAGAGACAGAGACAGAGACAGAGACAGAGAGAGATGCAGAGAGAGAGAGATAGTCAGAGAGAGAGAGAGAGAGAGAGAGAGACTCACATACAGATACACACACACACGCACACACTTACAGACAGACAGGCAGAACGGACAGACAGACAGACAGACAGACAGACAGACAGACAGACAGACACACACAAAAACACACTCACACACACACACACATACACACACACACGCACACACACACATACACACACACACGCACACACACACACACACACACACACACACAAAGACAGACACGCAGACAGGCAGACAGATAAGGGAGAAAGGGAAGGAAACGAAGACAGATACAAGGAAATGAGGAGAGAAAGAGAAAGAGAGAGAGAGAGAGAGAGAGAGAGAGAGAGAGAGAGAGAGAGAGAGAGAGGGGGGGGGGGGCGGACGGACGGACGGACGGACGGAGGGACAGATGAACAGACAGAGACACAGACACAAAGAGCGAGAACGATATATATCTATCTATATATTAATACGCAAAAGGTAAAACTTTGTGCAACAACTCCTCCGAGACCGTTTCGCCGATCGCTTTGCTTTTTGGCATCAGCCTAGAGGACGGTCGGGAAGGGGTCGTAGGGTATTTTTCGTGACCAAATTTGACTTTGAAGTGACGCTTTAGGTCCTCGCAAGTTTCAGGCGGCAAGGGACGGAACTCTAAAAGGGAAGCTTTGGCATGCGTGACGTCGAAGAATGACGTGACACAATTTCGGAATTTTTTTCTCCCTCAAGCTTTTAGGTCCTCGCAAGTTTTAGTCGACCTTCGTCCTATGATCGCATTTTTGGTGGACCAACTCGGATCATATATACGTTAGCGTGAGTCAGTAGATAGAGGGGATAGAGCGCGGGACTGTGAACACTCGAAAGTCCTAAAGTGGGAACACCGTGTTACATCCGGGTTACCACACCACCAGGAGGAGGGGAGGAGGGATGGGAAGGGGAGGAATGATGGGAAGGGGAGGAGGAGAGGGAGGGGAGGAGGGGACGGGGAGAGGAGGAGGGAGAGGGCGGGGAGGAGGGAGGGGGACGGGGAGGGGAGGAGGAAGGGGAGGAGAGAGGAGGAGGGGAGGAGGGATGGGAAGGGGAGGAAAGAGGGAGGGATGGGAAGGGGAGGAGGGGCGGGGTAGGATCGTAGACAAGGGGTGGAACTCTCTCTAAGGGGGAGAGTCGTGGGGGCACGCGGTTTGGAGAGTTGGCCGGGTGAGGAAGCTGCCCTGGGGTGAGCGAGAGAGCAGAGAGTTGAGTTGCAGCTGGGTCCAGGGGAACCGAGCTCATGGGGTTCAGAACTGGTGGAGAGAGATCTGGGGAGGGACCGAGTGGGGGGGGGGGGGGGGAGGCGGGAGGTCGGAGGCTATGGTCGAGGCCGATGGAGGGGGGCCTGACCAGTTCACGGAGAGCGCACGGGTGGGATCGGGCGGTATAACCGTCCATCATGAGAAGACAGGTAGCACATCGCCACATTCGCTTGACCGTCAAGCCGTGTTGGCGAGCCATATGATGTTCAAAGCTGGTGGCCACTCTATTACCATCAGCGTGGACTTTCAGATATTAAGCTGATAAGAACAGATTTTTTTTTGCTTTTTTCCTTTCATGACAAAGGGAAGCAAGTAGGTTCAGAATACCCGGAGGGTGAGACTTTTCGCGGCTTCGAAGGGGTTCCAGGAGACGTCATCGGTGACTAGGGTAAGGGTTTTTGTCCCGGAAACATCAATCGTGGAACCCAAGCAAGCTGCGGGCATGGCGGCATATCGTCCAGAGGTTGGTCCTTCTTCGCAAGGAAAAGTGCAGCCATGATCGCTTTCTGCCGAAAGGCAGATCAAAGTCTAGAATTTTTTACATATGCTTTTTTCCTTTCATGACAAAGGGAAGCAAGTAGGTTCAGAGTACACGGAGGGCGAGGTGGGAATTTTTCACAGCTTCCTAGGGGTTCCAGGAGACGTCATCAGTGACTAGGGAAAGGGTTTTTGTCCTGGATACATCGATGGTGGAACCCAAGCAAGCTGCGGATGTGGCGACATATCCTTCAGTGCAGCCATGATCGCTTCGCTGCCGCAAGGCAGATCAAAGTGTAGTACCTACACTTTGATCTTAGCCAAAAGGCCGAGAAGCGTGTTTGGTATTTCCAAGTCAGTCTGAGTTTGTATGTAAACATGCTATAAAATCTGTTTAATGGTCTCATACAGTAATATTCACACATCAGCAGTGATTTACTAGAACTCTTTAATAAGTTTAATATCCCGTGCATAGCACGGGTACCCGCTAGTATATATATATATATATATATATATATATATATATATATATATATATATATATATATATATATAGAGAGAGAGAGAGAGAGAGAGAGAGAGGGGGGGACGGAGAAAGAGAGAGAGAGAGAGAGAGAGAGAGAGAGAGAGAGTGAGAGACAGAGAGACAGAGAGACAGAGAGAGAGAGAGAGAGAGAGAGAGAGAGAGAGAGAGAGAGAGAGACAGAGACAGAGACAGAGACATAGATTATTCCATTGTCGTTTTTGCATTTAACAATGGTTATACACATTGAACTTTTTGCTCATCTTTCTGTTGTCCTTCACTTGAGGAAGTGTGTGCGTGTGTGTGTGTGTGTTTGTGTGTGTGTGTGTGTGTGTGTGTGTGTGTGTGTTTGCAAACACAGACTTCACCGTCATGAGCATCACATTTACACGCATACAACACAACTGACACAAAACATAGGAATGTACCGTTGCTATGGTTACAGGTTTGAGCGTCCCGTGGCACTGGAGCCGTGGCCGGAAGTCATGCTGGCACAGGAGTTCGGTGCTCACTGCGCCCAGTTCTCTGACTTCAGACAGGCGAGTTACCTCCCCTACATTGCCTCGTTTCTATCTTTCTCTTCATTTTGGTCACCACCACCATTATCCACCCACTCACCCCTCCGCCCCCACCCACCCCCACTCACCCCCACCCCAATGTTTTGCTGGCTCAGAGACTGACTCTGTCTCTGATTGACTGACGGATTGATTGGCAGACTACCTGCCTGCCTGCCTGCCTGCCTGCCTGTCTGCCTGCCTGTCTGTCTGTCTGTCTGTCTGTCTGTCTGTCTGTCTGTCTGTCTGTCTGTCTGTCTGTCTGTCTGTCTGTCTGTCTGTCTGTATGTCTGTCTGTCTGTCTGTCTGTCTGTCTGTCTGTCTCTCTGTCTCTGTCCATCTGTCTGTCTGTCTGTCTGTCTGTCTGTCTCTCTGTCTGGCTGTCTGTCTGTCTGTCTGCCTGCCTGCCTGTCTGTCTGTCTGTCTGTCTGTCTGTCTGTCTGTCTGTCGGTCTGTCTCACTGTCTGTCTGTCTGTCTGTCTCCCTCCCTCTCTCTCTCTCTCTCTCTCTCTCTCTCTCTCTCTCTCTCTCACATATATATCTATATTCTTCTGCATGACTGATTATGGCACAGTGATTAGATGTAAAAAGTGTACAGCCGTTTGAACCCCATTTACGGGTGATGATTCGCCACATAACTCAACACCTCAACATTTACCTGTCTCCCTGCTGCCCAATGCAGGTCTGGGCTACTGAGGACTGCCTCTTCCTCAACGTCTACGTGCCTCGAAACATCGGGCCTGCAGGCTCCAGGGCGGTGATGGTGTGGTTCCATGGCGGACCCTTTATCGTGGGGGATGGCTCTGGCTTCGACGGCTCCATCCTGGCACTCAATGGTGACGTCATCGTCATCACCATCAACTTCCGGCTCGACGTGTTTGGGTGGTTGTCCACCTTGGATGACAACTCACCTGGGAATCTGGGTAAGTGGAAGGAGGAGGAGGAGGAGGAGGAGGAGGAGGAGGAGGAGGAGGAGGAGGAGGAGGAGGAGGAGGAGGAGGAGGAGGAGGAGGAGGAGGAGGAAGGAGGAGGAGGAACTGAAACTGAAGGGGAACATTGGGAGGATCCATTATTAGAATAGTAAAACTGATGGTTACATCGAAATATGTTATTGCAAACAAGCGGTTTGGAAAGGAAAACAATAGGATGACAGAAGGGAAAATACGGTTCCCCATTTACTTCAGAGTTCACAAAGAAGACATAGAGAGTTTCCTAGGATGGTCCTTGATTGCCGTGCTCATGTCCAAAGGAGGTTTTCAAACGCATCATAATGTTCACGAACATCACGCATAGTCCATCAGTTACTCTCTTCCATCTAAAGACCACAGAGAACCCCGTCAAAAAGAATAATCCATTTTTGTCCAGGTTATACCCTGAGTTGGCTCACACAAGGGTCTCCCCTCTACTGTTACAGGTCTTTGGGACATGAACATGGCGCTGCAGTGGATACAAAACAACATCCGGGCTTTCGGCGGCGACCCCAACCGCGTGACCATCTTCGGCGAATCAGGAGGCGCCTACGCCGTCGGCCTCCACCTGCTGTCCCCACACAACAATGGCCTCTTCCAAAGGGCAATCCTGCAGGTGGGCATGACTTTTTCTGAAGAAAAGCTTCCAGAGAAGGATCATACTGGTGGTCTTGTCAGAAGAGAGGGGTGAGGGAAAGATAGTCAAGCTGGCGGGCTACGGCAACTGATTGGCTTCGTTTTGACGATATTTTTTCCGGATCTTCAGACTATTTTGTCATTCCGTGTGTGGTTCACTGCGATTTCAGAGCGGATTAACCAACCTAGATCGCTTGCCACTGAGATGCTGTGGCCCGCTAGCCTGTGTGGCCCGCCAGCTTGGCTGTCTTTCCCACACCCCTCTCCTCGGACGAGTCCACTAGTGTGACCAGTCTCCGGGAACTTTTCCTTTTTATGTTCCGTTTTGCAGCAATATTGGAATATATTTACATACCCTTGTGTCGTCAAGCGATCTATCTGTGTGGTCAGGAATCCCGACTATCACATAACTGACCGGGGCTCGTTGTATGGCCACCTGCTGACGTGAATAAACTTTGCCTTCAAGCGAACGGGGACTGAAGGCATCTTGATTTCGTGTTAGCTTATAGAGGTAGAAGTGATAGGAGCAGTATCTAATCCATTGTTGCCGTTTCGATTCAATGTTTCACAGAAGGGTTTACTACGATGTAATTTTTACTCGAATTACGCTGAGACAATGCCACAAAATACTCCTATATAAATTTAGGTAGGCAGGGAGTGTAAAGGCATCGCGTTGAAGTGGGAATGCATCCTCTGATGAGGAAGAAATTAGAATACATTGCATCAAATGAACCACACGTTTGGTTGTTTGGTTGTTTGGTTGTTTGTTTCTTTGTTTCTTTGTTTATTTGTTTGCTTCATTGCACCTTCTACTCGACTAACAAATCATGAAAAATGTCATATTGTGGAATTATCGTACCTGATGAATAGCCATAATGAGACCTCTTTCGGTTAGTAAACATCCCCATGATTTCTTCGGTAGAATATAAAACGGGAAACTGAATTTTAATTCGTAGACAAGTTAGAAGGGAAGTTCTCGTAAAAACTTTTCGTTTTTGCTTTGGCACGTCGTAGACGTTGAATCTTCAGACAGGCGGAGATAGACAAGTATGCCTTGGGGTTTGACGATGTGCGAGGCGCAGTGCAGTGGTTCTATCCCTGGGATTGGGAAAATCTGGGTTTTTCAGGGAGTGCCGTTTCCCACCTTGAAGCAAACCATTGTAACACTCTCGTCTCTCCCGATATCTCCATTTCCGCTCCCACCTCTACCCATCTTTCTCTCCCTTCTGCACGTCACCTTTCTTCACTTTTTCCACCCGCACCCCTTTGCCTCATTCTGGTGCACAGGAGTGATAAAATCTGGCGTACCTACCAGGGTGCCTTGCATCTAACTCCTCGCTGTTTGCTTGCTGTAGTCTGGAGGCCCTCTGACCCCTCGAGTGCTGGCCTATGACCCCCTGACCTACGCCCGTCACCTGAGTGTCTTCATGAACTGCACTACGTTCCACAACTTCCAGTCCAGCACCCTGATGGACTGTCTAAGGCCAGCTCCCATCGACGCCATCCTCATCGCTTCAGCAAGGGTGAGCCAGTTTGTTGTGTTGGAAACGACGCTGTTGACAACGATGACCTTGGTGCTGATGGCAACCACCTCTGGTGATGATGCAGGCGACGTAGAGATACATAACCATACACACGTCTAAATCCCGTGCGAAGCCGGGCGCTGATTGGTCGCGAGACAATACTCATTTCGCGCGGTTTTCTGTTGATTGGTTACCTATAAATAGGACGCACTGTATCCATGCGTGTTGTGTTTAGATTCTGACTTATTTCAGATCAAACTGAGACATATTCTATAGAGGAACAGATTCTATAAACTGTTAGCGTAGAGCACTGTTGCATCCAAATTTCCTTAGCGTCGGATTTGTCAGCAGCCAAATAGCAAAAAGAACGCGGGAATATAAAAAGTGGACACAACTGAGCTATATGATAGTATCATCAAAAACCGTCTTTGGTGGCGCGCAGCTATTCAAGACAACCAATGAGCTCCCAGCATGGGATATTGTCATGGTCTGTAATCATGATGACCACTACGACGAGAGTGACAGTCTGTGTGTTGACACTTGCAGGTGAGGGGCCACATGGCTGCACAGCTGACCTTCAGGCTGCCCCTGGGACCCGTGGTGGACGGCGAGTTCCTGCAGGGAGCTCCGGACC
>JAWQFJ010006768.1:35000-50000 GCA_034096865.1 Theodoxus fluviatilis | reverse complement strand
TGCCTTTGACTCAAAAAGCTTGGTGCAAATTTGATGAGAAATCAACATCTTCAGGCACGGTTTTATAGTCTTGCCTCTGACTCAAAAAGCTTGGTGCAAATTTGATGAGAAATCAACATCTTCAGGGTTCGTTGCTTCCTCTCCTATTCTTTTTTTTTCTCACCATGTTTACCTCGGCTAGGGAGATTATGTTTTACCCTCGGTTCATTAGTTTGTGATTTGGCGAAATAACTCATAAAGTTCAAAACGGATTTTGATTAGATTTGGTGCACGGTGAGGATTTTGATTCAGAAAACTATTCATAAAATGTTGGACGTAACGTATTATCCAGTTTTGGAATTACAAGCATTGAAAGAAGTTTTATCGTACATCACTACGTTGATGACGTCAAACTAATGGTTGACTACAGCGTTTGCGTTCTACACTCAAAGACCGCTAAAAGACGCTAAAATGAACTACACTTCGTAGCGTCAGGCCTGGCAAGCAAAACATGCTGCCTGAATCACACAGACAGACCATGGAAAAAAAGTTGTGGCTTCCTTGGCGGAGGTTTGCATTCTCGGAGTGCCCTGCTGATGCAACTACAAGTACGTAAGCAATTGCATGCAGCGGGCACTAAGACAATTTACCGTACTGGATCGATTGCTGATGCAACTACAAGTACGTAAGCAAGTGCATGCAGCGTGCACTAAGACAATTTACCGTACTTGATCGATTGTTTGGCTCCCTTTAAGAAAATGAATCCGTGGAGCATGTGTTAGCTCTGACGAGAAGTTATATTTATTTCTGTTGACAAAAAGAACAAAAACCACAACATTCATGATTTAATACGCATCATACACCAAACTATATACAGTTTGAAAAGTATAACTTAAAAAGCAGCAAAACTTCAAAATACTTTATTAAGAAAGGGACGTTTGTTATTTTAAAATTCCAAAACTCCGGGGGGTGGGGGGAGTTTAAACACCAATAGTACATTTGTGTACATAGTTTATAGACATGGTCATTCAATAAGAAAAAAAGTTATACCTTCTATTCGTCCTCTTGTACCCCTCAAACTTCCACCCCTTTCTCTCTGTTGTACGCCAAAAGGAATCCACTTTTCTGTGTTTGTCTGTCCCCCTTGCAGTACGCCCTGTGCTTGTCTGTCCTCCTTGCTGTACGCCCTGTGCTTGTCTGTCCTCCTTGCTGTACGCCCTGTGCTTGTCTGTCCTCCTTGCTGCACGCCCTGTGTGTGACTCTGTCTTTGTCTGTCCCCCTTGCTGCACGCCCTGTGTGTGACTCTGTGTTTGTCTGTCCTCCTTGCTGTACGCCCTGTGTTTGTCTGTCCTCCTTGCTGTACGCCCTGTGTTTGTCTGTCCTCCTTGCTGTACGCCCTGTGTTTGTCTGTCCTCCTTGCTGTACGCCCTGTGTTTGTCTGTCCTCCTTGTTGTGCGCCCTGTGTTTGTCCTCCTTGCTGCACACCCTGTGTTTGTCTGCCCTCCTTGCTGTGCGCCCTGTGTTTGTCTGTCCTCCTTGCTGTACGCCCTGTGTTTGTCTGTCCTCCTTGCTGCACACCCTGTGTTTGTCTGCCCTCCTTGCTGTGCGCCCTGTGTTTGTCTGTCCTCCTTGTTGTGCGCCCTGTGTTTGTCTGTCCTCCTTGCTGCACACCCTGTGTTTGTCTGCCCTCCTTGCTGTGCGCCCTGTGTTTGTCTGTCCTCCTTGCTGTACGCTCTGTGTTTGTCTGTCCTCCTTGCTGTACGCCCTGTGTTTGTCTGTCCTCCTTGCTGTACGCCCTGTGTTTGTCTGTCCTCCTTGCTGTACGCCCTGTGTTTGTCTGTCCTCCTTGCTGTACGCCCTGTGTTTGTCTGTCCTCCTTGCTGTACGCCCTGTGTTTGTCTGTCCTCCTTGCTGTACGCCCTGTGTTTGTCTGTCCTCCTTGCTGCACGCTCTGTGTTTGTCTGTCCTCCTTGCTGTGCGCCCTGTGTTTGTCTGCCCTCCTTGCTGTGCGCCCTGTGTTTGTCTGTCCTCCTTGCTGTGCGCCCTGTGTTTGTCTGCCCTCCTTGCTGTGCGCCCTGTGTTTGTCTGTCCTCCTTGCTGTGCGCCCTGTGTTTGTCTGTCCTCCTTGCTGCACGCCCTGTGTTTGTCTGCCCTCCTTGCTGTGCGCCCTGTGTTTGTCTGTCCTCCTTGTTGTGCGCCCTGTGTTTGTCTGTCCTCCTTGCTGCACGCCCTGTGTTTGTCTGTCCTCCTTGCTGTACGCCCTGTGTTTGTCTGTCCTCCTTGCTGTGCGCCCTGTGTTTGTCTGTCCTCCTTGCTGCACGCCCTGTGTTTGTCTGTCCTCCTTGCTGTGCGCCCTGTGTTTGTCTGTCCTCCTTGCTGTGCGCCCTGTGTTTGTCTGTCCTCCTTGCTGTGCGCCCTGTGTGCGCCCTGTGTTTGTCTGTCCTCCTTGCTGTACGCCCTGTGTGCGCCCTGTGTTTGTCTGTCCTCCTTGCTGCACGCCCTGTGTTTGTCTGTCCTCCTTGCTGTACGCCCTGTGTTTGTCTGTCCTCCTTGCTGTGCGCCCTGTGTTTGTCTGTCCTCCTTGCTGCACGCCCTGTGCTTGTCTGTCCTCCTTGCTGTGCGCCCTGTGTTTGTCTGTCCTCCTTGCTGTGCGCCCTGTGTTTGTCTGTCCTCCTTGATGCACGCCCTGTGCTTGTCTGTCCTCCTTGCTGTACGCCCTGTGTTTGTCTGTCCTCCTTGCTGCACGCCCTGTGTTTGTCTGCCCTCCTTGCTGTGCGCCCTGTGTTTGTCTGTCCTCCTTGCTGCACGCCCTGTGCTTGTCTGTCCTCCTTGCTGTGCGCCCTGTGTTTGTCTGTCCTCCTTGCTGCACGCCCTGTGCTTGTCTGTCCTCCTTGCTGTGCGCCCTGTGTGTGACTCTGTGTTTGTCTGTCCTCCTTGCTGCACGCCCTGTGCTTGTCTGTCCTCCTTGCTGCACGCCCTGTGCTTGTCTGTCCTCCTTGCTGTGCGCCCTGTGTGTGACTCTGTGTTTGTCTGTCCTCCTTGCTGCACGCCCTGTGCTTGTCTGTCCTCCTTGCTGTGCGCCTTGTGTTTGTCTGTCCTCCTTGCTGTGCGCCCTGTGTTTGTCTGTCCTCCTTGCTGTACGCCCTGTGTGTGTCTGTCCTCCTTGCTGTGCGCCCTGTGTTTGTCTGTCCTCCTTGCTGCACGCCCTGTGTTTGTCTGTCCTCCTTGCTGTACGCCCTGTGTGTGTCTGTCCTCCTTGCTGTGCGCTCTGTGTTTGTCTGTCCTCCTTGCTGCACGCCCTGTGTTTGTCTGTCCTCCTTGCTGTGCGCCCTGTGTTTGTCTGTCCTCCTTGCTGTACGCCCTGTGTTTGTCAGTCCTCCTTGCTGTGCGCCCTGTGTTTGTCTGTCCTCCTTGCTGCACGCCCTGTGTTTGTCTGTCCTCCTTGCTGCACGCCCTGTGTTTGTCTGTCCTCCTTGCTGCACGCCCTGTGTTTGTCTGTCCTCCTTGCTGTGCGCCCTGTGTTTGTCTGCCCTCCTTGCTGTACGCCCTGTGTTTGTCTGTCCTCCTTGCTGCACGCCCTGTGTTTGTCTGTCCTCCTTGCTGTACGCCCTGTGTGCGACTCTGTGTTTGTCTGTCCTCCTTGCTGTACGCCCTGTGTTTGTCTGTCCTCCTTGCTGCACGCCCTGTGTTTGTCTGTCCTCCTTGCTGCACGCCCTGTGTATGTCTGTCCTCCTTGCTGTGCGCCCTGTGTTTGTCTGCCCTCCTTGCTGTACGCCCTGTGTTTGTCTGTCCTCCTTGCTGCACGCCCTGTGTTTGTCTGTCCTCCTTGCTGTACGCCCTGTGTGCGACTCTGTGTTTGTCTGTCCTCCTTGCTGTACGCCCTGTGTTTGTCTGTCCTCCTTGCTGTACGCCCTGTGCTTGTCTGTCCTCCTTGCTGTACGCCCTGTGTGCGACTCTGTGTTTGTCTGCCCTCCTTGCTGTACGCCCTGTGTTTGTCTGTCCTCCTTGCTGTGCGCCCTGTGTTTGTCTGTCCTCCTTGCTGTGCGCCCTGTGTTTGTCTGTCCTCCTTGCTGTGCGCCCTGTGTTTGTCTGTCCTCCTTGCTGTACGCCCTGTGTGCGACTCTGTGTTTGTCTGTCCTCCTTGCTGTACGCCCTGTGTGCGACTCTGTGTTTGTCTGTCCTCCTTGCTGTACGCCCTGTGTGCGACTCTGTGTTTGTCTGTCCTCCTTGCTGCACGCCCTGTGTGCGACTCTGTGTTTGTCTGTCCTCCTTGCTGTACGCCCTGTGTGCGACTCTGTGTTTGTCTGTCCTCCTTGCTGTACGCCCTGTGTGCGACTCTGTGTTTGTCTGTCCTCCTTGCTGTACGCCCTGTGTGCGACTCTGTGTTTGTCTGTCCTCCTTGCTGCACGCCCTGTGTGCGACTCTGTGTTTGTCTGTCCTCCTTGCTGTACGCCCTGTGTGCGACTCTGTGTTTGTCTGTCCTCCTTGCTGCACGCCCTGTGTGCGACTCTGTGTTTGTCTGTCCTCCTTGCTGCACGCCCTGTGTGCGACTCTGTGTTTGTCTGTCCTCCTTGCTGTACGCCCTGTGTTTGTCTGTCCTCCTTGCTGCACGCCCTGTGTTTGTCTGTCCTCCTTGCTGCACGCCCTGTGTTTGTCAGTCCTCCTTGCTGCACGCCCTGTGTTTGTCTGTCCTCCTTGCTGCACGCCTTGTGTGCGACTCTGTCTGTCCTCCTTGCTGTACGCCCTGTGTTTGTCTGTCCTCCTTGCTGTACGCCCTGTGTTTGTCTGTCCTCCTTGCTGCACGCCTTGTGTGCGACTCTGTCTGTCCTCCTTGCTGTACGCCCTGTGTTTGTCAGTCCTCCTTGCTGCACGCCCTGTGTTTGTCTGTCCTCCTTGCTGTACGCCCTGTGTGCGACTCTGTGTTTGTCTGTCCTCCTTGCTGTACGCCCTGTGTGTGACCCTGTGTTTGTCTGTCCTCCTTGCTGTACGCCCTGTGTTTGTCTGTCCTCCTTGCTGCACGCCCTGTGTTTGTCTGTCCTCCTTGCTGCACGCCCTGTGTTTGTCTGTCCTCCTTGCTGTACGCCCTGTGTTTGTCTGTCCTCCTTGCTGTACGCCCTGTGTTTGTCTGTCCTCCTTGCTGTGCGCCCTGTGTTTGTCTGTCCTCCTTGCTGTACGCCCTGTGTTTGTCTGTCCTCCTTGCTGCACGCCCTGTGTTTGTCTGTCCTCCTTGCTGCACGCCCTGTGTTTGTCTGTCCTCCTTGCTGTACGCCCTGTGTTTGTCTGTCCTCCTTGCTGCACGCCCTGTGTTTGTCTGTCCTCCTTGCTGTACGCCCTGTGTTTGTCTGTCCTCCTTGCTGCACGCCCTGTGTTTGTCTGTCCTCCTTGCTCTACGCCCTGTGTTTGTCTGTCCTCCTTGCTGTACGCCCTGTGTTTGTCTGTCCTCCTTGCTGTACGCCCTGTGTTTGTCTGTCCTCCTTGCTGTGCGCCCTGTGTTTGTCTGTCCTCCTTGCTGTGCGCCCTGTGTGCGACTCTGTGAGCGAGTGGTCAGAGTGATCGGCTTGCAGTCAATCGCGGCTAGTGGGTGCCGCGTTCGAAGCTGCGGGGATCCCAGAGTGTTTTTTTTAAGCTAGATATCTCATTCGCCTTTCTTTCCCCCACCCAGAAGTAGAACCGGGTACCTGTCAGGGCTGCGCTGGAAAACTGTGAAAATTATCTTTGAGCGCGCGCATCCGCAGCCTGCTTGCATGCTTGCTTCCCAAGGAGTTGCGGTGAATTTGGAGTGATGATGACAATAGCTCGAAGGCCAGGGAGTATAAAAGAGCGTTTGGAGCTCCCGCTACTGGATGAAAAGTCGCTATATAAAAAGCAACACCAATTTTATAGAAATGTCCACAATTTGTGCAGCACATAAAAGGCCTGCAGATTCCCATTCTGACTAAAGAATGGGGTCCCGGAGTCGGTCGAGATTTTGACTGAAAAGAAAAGGGTGTGAACAGTAACCGACAATGTATTCTTTCTTGAGCCAAGGTTCACGCCTTTTTCTTCTCAGTCATTTTGACTAAGCAAGCCTCAATAGGTCCCTTCTGCCAGTGTTGCCAATCAGAAATGCTGGGCGGGTTCTGGCGCTTCAAGCCTTGGTGCGAAAGCGTTGAATGGAGACTGCTCAATGAGCTGCTGTTTGCCCAAGCGCCTGATTTCCTTTTGTGGCATTGAATCAGCATGGAAGGTTCAGTCAGCCCACGTTTAATGTGCTTTCCCACATCCACACTCGACCACTCGTGAATCCAAGGATAGGGGGGAAAACAACTACTTATCCGTCTCGCTGCTGCACCCCCTGTTGTTGTACGTATGCATTCGTGTGCGTGCAACACCTGTATTGAATTCGTTTTGATCGAGCGTGTATACCCCTTCTCAACCTTCTCACACACACCCCACAAACACCCCACCCCACCGGGAGAGAGAGAGAGAGAGAGAGAGAGAAAGAGAGCGAGAGAGAGAGAGAGAGAGAGAGAGAGAGAGAGAGAGAGAGAGAGAGAGAGAGAGAGAGAGAGAGAGAGAGAGAGAGAGAGAGAGAGAGAGAGAGAGAGAGAGAGAGAGAGAGAGAGAGAGAGAATGATTCAGGCAGACAAAACAGCCCACATTCCTGCAAGTAATTATTCATCACAGATGTCAAGTGAGAATATTTTATCTTGACCCCTTTTGTGAAAAAGACCACCTACGATTATCATAGCCATTGAGCTGCCTGTACCTGTACATGTATATTGAGCAGTTGCCAGTCTTGGCCCAAACCAGCCGCACTCCTGCCACGAAATGAACGGAAACATAACGCTACAATGTTTTTCAGGGTTGCAGCCCCTCAGCCTCTACTCGTTTGTTGAAACAATGTCTTTAGACAGGCGGAGATGGGCGAGCATGCTTTGAGGTTGGACGATGTGCGAGACGCAGTGCCGTGGTTCTATCCCTGGGCCGGGAAAAATCTGGGTTTATTAAAATACATAGAAAATATTATGCTGACTGCAATCCTGTGTCATAAATCAGTCCATGCGTGTAATTCTGTCTGGGTGGGGGTGGGGGGAGGATGCGTGGAACGGTAGGCGTGCGTCAACTGTCTGTGTAATGTGAACTGGTGCCCTCGAGAAACAGCTTTCTTCAGTAATTGGAAAAGCTCCCGATCCCTTTCCTCTGTATCCCATCACACCCAGCCACCTGCCGCGATAGACCTCACGGCGATCTGCGCACGCTGAGCCAACCTGCAAATTGGATCTGTCGAAAGTTTAGAGTCTGGCAAAATAAAACCGCAATCAGTTTAGCTTTTCATCCAGTCTGACTTTATGCATTAGTCGATCAATGCAGTTATCGGCAAATTATGTGCATCATGGAGTCAGGGAAAGACCTACCCCCCCCACCCCACCCACCCACCCACCCCCACCCCACCTTGTCACGTCATCCACAAGCAAATGTCAGCGCCGGAAATAATGGCGGGAGGTTTGCTCGTTATGACATCAGCGCGCAGTGCTAGTTGCTGACGCAATCACAGTCTGACGACGTCAAGTAAGCACACTCGACCCGCTGAAATATCCCTGGCGCGTGGTGAAATGTCATCCCTGCTTTCATTAGAGGACGAAGCATGGATTGCATGGTTGCGTTGTGAAGAGAGCGTTGTCATGGCTCCGAGGACCGCAGAATGTCGCCCGGTTTGGACCAGAGCAGTGGTGGTAGAGTATAGCCCGTGGTGTGGGTGACTCACGGAATGAAAATCAGCTCAACTGCAAGATGTCGGTTCGTCTTATCACGTGCTGCATGTTTAATTCTGTAGGAGTTTCTCGTGGTGCACTAAGGAATTTTGCATTTCTGAGATTCTTCGATAGGGTTTCCTCGTGTCAGATTTATTTGGTGTCCCGGCGTCTGATTCGTTAATGCGTGTCTATTCTAAAGACACTAAATCCTCCTTACCGTTGGGTTAAGATCTTTTCTGTCCTTTTTCGTTCTGTTCGGTCTGTGACGGCTCTGTTTAAATCAAAATAGAGATGTCGTCCTGCAGTTTCATTGACTAAGTTGGACTCTCCACTGTTTGTTTAGGCCCCTCTGCTCCCCCTCCCACCCCCTCCCACCCCTCCTCCCACCCCTCCTCCCCCTCGCTCATCATCCGTTGTGTAAACCCACTCAGAGGGACTACCTTAGAATTTGTGTACACTCCCTTATCTGACTTTCTGTTTCACAAACATGCACATGCATGCGATCCTTCACCACAAAAGTGAGATGGATGTCATCGAGCCTTCCTTCGAGATATCTGCCAAATAGAGTGAGAGGGATCAGGTATGATTTTGATTGAATTTGGAACCTACATTCTTTTGGTTATAGCACACCATCGTGCTTTTCTCGTCTTTCTATCAGCTGCCAAAAAAGTGGTCAGCGGAGCCGATATACAGCATTCAAAATTGTCACCATGACAACACTGCGTTGCCTGAATCAAACACATTGCCTGAACTTTAAAACCCATTTTCTCAAAGCCTCATACCAGTGAGCATCATTCTTCAGTAACTCACAAGTTTGCAACTGTTTCTCGTATTCACGAACTTTTTGCGTCGTTGAAATGAGGGTTGTCTACACTTCGCGACCGCATGCATAGCTCAGTATTTTCAAAAGTGTACACTCTCCTCATTATGTGGTGGAGGGTTACAAATATATATATATATATATATATATATATATATATATATATATATATATATACCATTCCCTCTTTCTACTGTCTAATCGCCTTTATATGGGCGTATGTGCGAACAAATGTTTTTTCAATACGGTCTTTTGTTTGAATACTCTCGAGAGAGTAATGCTTACACACAAACTGAATCACTAATCCGCTATTCAGGGGGAGAAAACGTGCATATTAAACACAGGAAAAGTCGTTGATGAAATTTGCTACACGAAAAAAGCTTTAGCTCTGCTGTACATGTATGATTCTAATTTTTTTCACACCTTTTATTCACACCATCATTTTACAATATATGTCAAATACATATTCTGAAGTTTCTTGTGACTTTCCTTACAACAGTTCCTGTCGAAACATTCACTGTCTCCGTTTGTTTTTCTGTCATCCAACGTCTTCGTCTCTCTGTCTCTATCTATGTCTGTCTCTATCTATGTCTCTCTGTCTTTGTATCTCTCTCTCTGTCTCTCTGTCTTTCTGTCTGTCTCTCTCTCTGTCTCTGCTTCTGTCTCTCTGCTTCTGTCTATGTCTCTCTCTCTTTTAATCTATCTCTCTCTCTGTGACACTCTCTCTTTCTCTGTCTCTCTGTCTCTCTCTCTCTCTATCTTTCTCTCTATATCTCCCTCCCTTTCTCTCTCTCCCTCTCTCTCTCTCTGTCTTTCTGTCTGTCTCTCTCTATCTCTCTGCCTTTGCTTCTGTCTCTCTGCTTCTGTCTATGTCTCTCTCTCTTTTAATCTATCTCTCTCTGTGACACTCTCTCTTTCTCTGTCTCTCTGTCTCTCTCTCTTTCTCTCTATCTTTCCCTCCCTTTCTCTGTCTCTGTCTCTGTTTCTGTCTCTGTCTGTCTGTCTGTCTCTCTCTCTCTCTCTCTCTCTCTCTCTCTCTCTCTCTCTCTCTCTTCCTCCGTCTTTCCCTTTCTTCTGTCTGTCTGTCAGTCTGACCGTCTGTCTGTCAGCCTGACTGTCTCTCTCTGTACGTCCGTCCGTTCGTCTCTCTCTCTCTCTCTGTCTCTCTCTGTCTCTCTCTCTCTCTCTCTCTCTCTCTCTCTCTCTCAGCTACTCTAGTTCGCCTTTCGTTTCCTGTTTGAATTGCGTGCGGCTGACCCACTTTCTATCCTCTGACCCTCTGTCCTGAGGGGGAGGGGCCGCTATTGCGGGGGGCCGCTATTGCGGGATTGTTTCAACAAAAGTTCCTCAGGCAATTTTGATTGTTTTGTCCTAAAACGCCTAAAAACCCATAATATTTTTCATTTTTTTTTAACTTAGAAATTTTTCCGTTTGTTTTTCTTTCTATTGCGTGGGGCCGCTATTGCGGGATTTTTTAAAGGAAAAAAAAACGAATTTATTTAGTTGAAAAAAAGTAACATACATTTTATGGTTTTTTATGCGTTTCAGGACAAAAGAATCAAAATTGCCTGAGAAACTTTTGTTGAAAAAATTCCGCAATAGCGGCCCCCCGCAGAAAAAAAACCCGAAAACATTTCTAAGTTAAAAAATAACAAAAATATTATGGTTTTTTAGGCGTTTTAGTACAAAAGAATCGAAATTGCCTGAGGAACTTTTGTTGAAAAATTCCCGCAATAGCGGCCCTCCGCAATAGAGAGCCGACCCCGTCCTGAGTGACCTTGCTTGGCAAGAAATCAGACGGAAGCTTTGCAACAGATTCCGGATCATCGTTTCTCATGTTGGAAGGAAATTCCGTCTTACTCTTCGAACGAAGCAAAGATGGAACGAACAAAACAAAGATGGAACGTGGAGGGGTGCAGGTTTCAGAACGTATCGTATAGTTGTACATTTTGCATCTCCTCTCCTTTCGACTTGGACTTAGAGAAGATGTGACGGTGTTAATATTGCGTCTTCTCTCCTTTCAACTTGGACTTAAGGAAAATGTCACATTGTGCATTTTGCATTGCCTCTGCTTTCAACTTGGACTTAAGGAGAAAGTCACATTGTGAATTTTGCATCGCTTCTCCTTTCATTTCGTACACAGGGAAGGTGTCACGGTTGAAAGTGACTAGTGAGAGTGTTTCGGTCGTCCACCGACAAAACGCTCAGTTGTTTTAGAGTAATGTTCGCTGCGTCTTCCACAAACTCGAAGGACTCAAAGAATAGACTTTACTAATATATTACGAACTGAAACATAATCCCACTATCTCACCTGTATCGTAAAAACACTCTTTATGGACGACTCTTTGTTTTCTCAAACTTAATATCAAGAATAAAATTGTATTTCCTGTTTTTAAAGGTGTGTTTATTCGGTTGTTTGTTTGTTTGTTCGTTCCATCTATTCCTGGTTTTTCTCTTCCATTTTCCCCTCCCCTATGTACCCGAGTCCAGTGCTTTGTTGCTCGAGGTGACTGACGTGCCTTGTTTTGTGCTTGTAGGTTTCAGGACGGGCTGATTGCAGACGAGGTAAAGTTCTTTTGCATCGCACTGGCTTTTCACACCGATATCTTCTGTCGCTCTTCCGCACATCTGTCGTACCCCGCACGGCTACACTCACAACTGTTGCACGTCCAGCTGTCCGCCAAATCGAAATGCATCCCTGCCGGATCACCACCGACGTCTCACCCTCGAGTGCCATTGCAATTCTATGGATTAAATGTCGTTTGTGTTGGGCCATTGTCACGTCTTTACACAGCTGACTCGTATGGGTTTCTCTGTCGCACGTCAGAAAGAGCACAGCTGTCAGGTGAAGGGCCCACAAGTTGATGTGAGACCCGGATGGATATGGCTGCTGTGTTTACCCAGAACCTTGCTTCCTTTGCTTGCAACCTAGCGCACAGAGTGAATGGTCGAACAATCGTTTACATGTTGTGTAGGCATTTTGAGAGAGAGAGAGAGAGGGGTGGGGGTGGGTGGGTGAGGAGAGAGAGAGAGAGAGAGAGAGAGAGAGAGAGAGAGAGAGAGAGAGAGAGAGAGAGGTGTTTGTGTGTGTGTGTGTGTTTGTGTGTGTGTGTGTGTGTGTGTGTGAGAGTGTGTGTGTGTGTGTGTGTGTGTGTGTGTGTGTGTGTGTGTCACTGTGTTGACGCGCCCATGCGCAAGTGTGTGTTATGTGTGTCCGTGTGAATATTTATGAAAACATGGGCAGTTTTGGAGAGGCGAAGATGCTTTTCGTCAGAAGAGGCGAACACAGATCTGGAGACACAGCTGCAGACACCGCTCAGTTCGTGTGGAAATGCTGCGTAAAAAATCTTCCTCGCCCACTTCCATGCGCCTCTCCCCTGTGGGTTCGACGTGAGAATTGACCCACCGCGTCTCCCTACGTGATTCGTAAGAGGCGAATAACTAGGGACAATGTGACTTACCTTACGTTTACTCTAAACTGTTCTAGTGATTTTCGTGCTTAGTGGCCTTACATAGCCTACAAAGGATGATAGTCCGTAAAACATCATCCATTCATCCATCCATACGCCTGTTTACTGCCGTCTGTGAAGTAAGATTGGTGGTAAATCCGTTCCAAACTTTCTTTAATTTTCCCGCATAAGTGAATCAGAAATCCGAAATGTCGGCATAAGGAAAATCGGTCAGTTTGCATCGGTTGTCGAAATTTAGATGTTTAGTTCATATGAAAAATATCCCTGTACTCAAAATAACATTTACGAAAATTTTAAAAATCGTGATCACTTTTTGATTTTGTAATCAAATTGAAACGTACTTCAGACAACAATTTGCAGAAATCTAGGTTTTATAAATGTGAAAAAATTCAATCTCAACCTTAAAATTAACCATTTTATTGCATTTACTGGTGTTGACACGTTCAGGAAAACCCCATATTTTCATTGAAGAAATTATTTGGGCTAGAATGATTTTGTTGCTAAGTACTGGGCATTCAATATATTTTTTGACATTGTTGTGTGCATACAGTGAGGTCATAATTCAGTGTAAAATTCCACAGGGAATCATTTCAAATGCTGTAGGCCACAGGCATCGCAAAATGACAAAATCAATTGATCTGATCATTGTCTGTTGGGAAGGTTGCTTTCAAAAGTTGACTCGGCGACATGAGCCGTATTTTCACATGTCCAGTCACAAGTGACTCTAGCGAGCACCAAAATAGGACGCAACTCTTTTTTTTTTAAGAAAATGGTTATCTCCAATTGTGGACAAAAAAATAATGCAATTTGGATGGGTCCGAATACGCGCGAAAGCTTCGTTCTTATTGGTTGGATGATTAAACATGGAACCAATGCTGAGAGAGGAGACATAGCCCGAGGGGTGCACCAAAATAAGGAGTTGACCGGCTTCCATTTTACCGAAACGTACCACGAAGAAAAAGTTAGGAGAACTGGCTTAATGCCACAGAAGCACCTCACCATCCAAAATAATTATTTTCATGTGTCCTGATAATCTGTCTATGGATGTTGTAAGTTTCATATTATAATCTGTGCGTTAAGTTACTCCCAAAAATGTTAACCAGACTACCCCTGCCGTTTCCGAGTGTCGACGGAGAATTCCGAATTTTACCAACCGCCATCTTCGTTGATGTTTGGGACTGCGCGACATCGGTAAAGTCTTCCTCCACGTGACCCTCATGCTCGTCCCACTTCATAACACAACCAACGCGAGGCAACGTTTTTGGTCTTATTGAAACAAATTAATCGGCACTGCGCCTCGCACAAAATCAAACTCAAAAGCCTGCTCGCCTACATCGGCCTGTAGAAAGACAGGGTTTCAATAGGCGAGTAGAGGTTGAGAAGCTGACAATGCACTCATGCAAGAGGGGAGACTACTGGATAAGGGGTTGCCAGGAGCTGGTGATCTACATATCAATAGTTAACATTGTGCTCAGGAAGCTTCTTTGAAGACAATTTTTTCTTTTGTTGGCACGTCATAGACGTTGAACTAACAACACTCACGCAGTCACAAAGGCTGTTTTTTACTGGCAAACTATCGGCGTGCGATCCAGGTTCGGAGGGGTCGGCGAACTAGGTTCGGAGGGGTCGGCGAACTAGGTTCGGGGGGATCGGCGAACTAGGTTCAGGGGGATCGACGAACTAGGTTTGGAGATGTCGGCGAACTAGGTTCGGGGGGATCGGCGAACTAGGTTCAGAGGGATCGGCGAACTAGGTTCGTGCTCCTTAGTTTCTTAATTGGACGAAAACTCGGCTCGCGAACTAGCTTCGGGAGGATCCAGGAACCAGATTCGAGGTTCCCAGAGCATGTTGTGGGAACCACCCCGAACCTTCGCTCTGATTGGCTGGTCAGAGAGAGAAGCTGCATCCTGATTGGCTGGTCAGAAAGATCTCTTTCGCGCCTGGAGGCTCGTTGTTTCCTGCAACGCAAGTAAACAAATGTTGTCCATCATTTTTGTTTTCCGCTTTGCACGCAAAACGCTCATTTTTAGAAATACTGACATCTTACATAAAAACCGTAGCCAAAGAACAGTATTCATTTCTCAAAGCGATATGTAGCGTAAATTGTTCATTTGAATTGACCTAGTTCGGGCAGCCTGGTGCGTGCATGACGTATGCATGTCGTTACACTCAGTTAACAAAACCTGGGTTTGTCCGAACTACCAGAGTCCGAGCAAGTTTGCAGGCGATCTATCCGCACGTAATACATGGTTCGCCCAACAATTCACCGATCTAGTAGTTCGTCCAGTTAATTTAAGAGCAGGCAAGACCTGAAGAAGCAGTTTATTCTGGAAAGCTGTCCCCTGCAACTTGGCACCTTCGCCAGACTCGACTGGTCACCCTTCTCTCGTTGTCACAGTGCTGGGACGGGAGGACCTGGGTCAAAGTGCGAGTGTACTGACCAGACGGTAGCTCCCGATGGAGTGGCAGACACTTGCCCATAGATACTGACGATAACTGCTTCCTACTTGTTCGCCAGTCTCTCAACATGACTGATTGGTTGGTGGATGAATGGAATTTCATGGCCTATCAGCATTTGTAGGCTATGTAAGGCCTCTAAGCACAAAAATCACTACGCGCAAATCGAGTCACGGTGTCCCTAGTTATTCGCCTCTTACGAATCGTGTAGGGAGACGCGGTGGGTCTATTCTAACCCCCCAACCCACAGGGAGGCTATTCTAACCCCCATCCCACAGGGGGCTTCTCGACACAAAGCGAGTGCGTCCTTATGAACAAGGAACATAGGCAACGCCTAGCCCTCGCGATTCTCTCGAGATTTTGGGCCTAAGAAACGTGCTCCATGTTAGAACGTACAAGTTTTGAAACAGCAGGAAAACCCTCCTATACATGGCAAGCCAACTGTAGCGCGCCACAAATGGGACACCGACACCAGCAATAGATCGCCTGTTCTCTGTGTGCTTATCCATGCCTAATCAACCGTGCTGCACCAGCAGTG
>JAWQFJ010006768.1:27500-30000 GCA_034096865.1 Theodoxus fluviatilis | reverse complement strand
AGTAAGTCACTGTAAGGCTTTACAATGTAGCTTTCTGTAAGCGTAACTCAGTCGTGTAAGCCACACTTGTACTGTTGTAGAGAGAGCGATGCGGCAATACTGTACGTCGTCACTGGAAAGACCGCAGGGCGAGAGTAGTGGCGCGCTCCAGTAACTCGGGCAGCCCGAGGAGGTCACAGGTCAGAAGTCGGAAGAAGAGGAAAGAGGGAAAATATTCTTTCCCTTCATCACGTAGCAAGAATGCGTTGCTGCTAGGATGTAGAGCAGGTTTTGGACAGGATTGCAAATTTCGATTTTTACATAGGGAAGTAAAATATCAAAAGATGAAATGTTACATGCAGTTGACGGGTTCTGGGTTCGAAACTACTCAGAAGTTTTACGAGGACTTGTCGGGGAATGTACAAGTTAGACCCATGATGCATGATAATAATAAAATTTTCCGGGTCTGTATACTCTCATTGTTCGTTGTTGTGATTCTTAGGGGGGGGGGGGGGGGGGGGGGCACACATAATGGTCCGGTGTTTCCCTTCGCAGATGCATATTGTGTAGAAAGGTCACTTTGAATTGTGACTAAAAACTTCACCTTGAAAGTGCTCAAATGAGAGCCTTTAACTCATAGAAAACACTCACATGTGTATTACTTGCCACGTTTTTGACGTTCAAAACCTTACCTGATGAGGTTCTCAAGGTTTTGAGCTGCTGAGCACTAAAACTACACTGTAAACATCTATTGTGTAATAAAGAATCATCGCCTCTTTGATGTGTTGCTTGTTGTTTGGAAAATGGATGGATGGACGGACGGACGGATGGACCGTCTAGATTTTCCGTCCTATCAGCCATTGTGGGCTATAAAAAAGACTGCCCAAATCACGTATAATAGTCAAAATATGAGCATATCCGGACCCCATTTCCTTCGCTATTTGAGAACTGATTCTGCAAAAGGTGCAAAAAGTCGATTTGCAATATTTTGAGTTATTAATATCATGAATAATTATAACACTATAGAGCTTAAATCAGTGCAAGCATTTTGGAAATCGGATCATTTAGTATGAAGTTATGGCAGATTTGCAGTCGACTACCCGCAAATTAGTCGTTTATAGAAAATGACCATTGAAGTTTGACAGAGGTAGCGAAACGTCTGTAGTAACGAGGGTTAAATGCATTTTACACAGATATTTCGCGACATAATTGAATGTGCGTGAGTAGAACAAGTGTGGTTGTATTTGTTATTTGTTAAGTTCCTACTACACAGCCAGGCAGACTGCGTGGTTGTAGGTTTTGTAGCTCCTACTACACACCCAGGTACCACACGTGGCTGTAGTTTTTGTAGTTCCTACTACACAGCCAGGGAATGGAACCTGTGTGGCTGTACGTTTTGTAGTTCCTACAACATAGCCAGGCAGCCTGTGTGGCTGCAGTTTTTGTAGATCCTATGAAACAGCCAGGCAGGCTGCATGGGACGGACAAATAAAAAAGATTTCGCTCCATCGATGGGGACCGAGCGCGAGACCTGCCAGTGGAGATGCGAGATCTCTGACCAGTGGGCAAACCCTGATGTTGATCAAATCGGTAAGGGAAGAGGTTTCTCTCTCTGAGAGAACGTGGACGAGTCATAGTAACAGAGAGAGAGAGAGAGAGAGAGAGAGAGAGAGAGAGAGAGAGAGAGAGAGAGAGAGAGAGAGAGTATTACACATCTGCCATGACCTACACATGTTGCTTAAAAATGGCTACGTAAATAAAACTAAATTTAATAAATTCTATCGCAGCCACGAAAACAAAATTGCGGCTGTAAAACGTTCCATGCGTTCCGTTGCACTCTGCTTCGTCTTTGCTACGATGTAGCAGGCTCAGGAGTTGCGATTGGTCGGTTTCATTAATTACTTTAAAAGCACGTTACCATTTAAAGTAGAGGGTTTTGGAGGCCTTCTTTGGATACATGAATTCCCAAAAGGATTTCACATTCAATTATATCCCTCTTCAGGGGCGGATCAGTTCATTTTTTGAGGGGGTTTCTAAACTTTTTTTAGGAAACGGGGGTGGGGGGTGGGGGGTGGGGGGTGGGAAAGGCTATGAACGCGCAAAGCGCTAAACCGACACCACAAAGCGGGGGGGGGGGGGGGGGGGGGGGGGGGGGGGGAGAAGGCTGCAAAATATATATATATATTTAGACAAGTTCATAAAAGCATTAGGGTCGAGAATCAATTAACATCAAAAGGGAGATAACCATCACCAGTCATAAAGGAAGGTCAAGAGAATACCAAAATGTGTGTCGTCTGCTACTTCGTTTCACGCAGATATCAAACCAAAACATACAATCTACTCTGCCATGGTGATGAGAGCACGAAAGCATTCATTTCTTCGAAATTTGGAAGCAATCGGATCGTTTGCCACTCCCATGGTATGTAAACTCCATGGTTCGAAGCATGTTTACCGTGCTAGTCCGTGGAGTGACTTCCAAATAGTTCTGTTTAGTATGCGCCAATCAAATGCGTTTACGGGT
>JAWQFJ010006768.1:7500-22500 GCA_034096865.1 Theodoxus fluviatilis | reverse complement strand
AAGCACTAATTATTACAGGAGGTATTGTCACAACATCAGGCATAAGAGCCCTGATTCCTGCTGTTCCTGTGTTTGTTGCGGGTGCGACAGCAGTGCCTCTCATTCTAACGGTGATAAACCAAAACCTTAAGCTGAGTGAGAAAAAGGAAATTCGTAAGCATTGCCACAGAGAATACAAAATCCTGTTAACCAGAGTGCGGTTGTTACGAGATGATGAAGCCGTCTTAAACGAGATATTGAAGAGAATTTAAGAGCTTGAAAGCTCAGACCTGTACAAACCACCACTAGAAATGTTTATGAAAAGGTATAAATTAAATGGGTACTCCTCAAAGTCGTAGACTTACTCCTCAATCAACTTTTAAAGCAAAATCGAAGTTATAACCACGTCTTGGTTTTCTGTCTGCATAAGCTTCGTCAGAATTTTTCCGAATGTCAGGTCTGACGTCAAACAATTTCAGCCTGCTGAGACAGTGCATTCTGGTATCAAATTTATCCTTTGATTTATCTGCGTGATTCGACCAGTTCAGTTTTGAATCAACGATAAAACCCAAGTGTCTTTGTATTAGAACCTTTCTAAGGACAGATTGAGCAACAAGGGACACACTTAGGACCAACAAGAGAGTGCCTAGCAGACGTTATTGGGGCTCCGGAATATCCGGGCATGTAAGACCAAAGAGAGAAAAGCATGCGTTCCTAGCTGCTCGATGTCCCCTCATAAACTGGACCCCCTGGCTGCAGGGCTTTCGGGGCCTGCTCCAGTAGCTCAGCCAGAGGCTGCTCAAGTAGCTCAGCCAGGGGCTGCTCCAGTAGCTCAGCCAGGGCCTGCTCCAGTAGCTCAGCCAGGGCCTGCTCCAGTAGCTCAGCCAGGGGCTGCTCCAGTAGCTCAGCCAGGGCCTTCTCCAGTAGCTCAGCCAGGGGCCTGCTCCAGTAGCTCAGCCAGGGGCTGCTCCAGTAGCTCAGCCAGGGGCCTTCTTCAGTAGCTCAGCCAGGGGCGGCCCTAAGCAGCCAACTTGGCCAACAGGGATATATCTCCAGATCCACAGACGCCGTCTCTGCCACAGCTTGGAGCTCTCCTGACACCCTGACCACTTCTGCAGAGTCAGCCCCTAGTTCTATGAGGAACCGTACGACCGAGCCAGAGACAAACCCCCTACATCCAACCTCAGCTGGAAGTGTACGGCAACTTCATCCTCGTCGTTGTCACTAGTCTACAAATTGGTGTTGTAGACAGATTGTGCCGAAGCCCTCAGTGGCTTCATGGTCAGCGCGCTTGACCTGCAGTCATTTGCGGCTAGTGGGTGCGGCGTTCGAAGCTGCGCGGTTCCCAGAGTTGTATCTTTGACCAAAGTGCATAGCTCGCACTGCTTATCCCCACCCAGGAGTAAAACCGGTTACCTGAGACGGAAGTGATGGGAGTCTGTGATGCGACCAACTCTTGTATGCGGCTATGAGCGAGTATCGGGTTGGAATCCCTACCAGGGAGTGGAGTTGATGCTGGCACCTGACTGGGTGTGTCTTGACTGTCTGTGTTTGTTGTCAGGTGCCGGTGAATGGTTGATCAAGCGGCCCAGTGACCAGGGAGTAAGGTGGAAAGCGGTTTGAGACCCAGACGGACGTGACAAATCGCTATTTTAAAATTGCACCTGTATCTTTACTTGGGGCTTCACCGGGAGGTTCCGAGTTCGGTCCTCACCTGACGTCCAAAATTTGTTCTGTCTGTCACACGCCGTGTCCGGTAACAGAAACTGCCATAGGGTCACGTCGTGTTGCCTAATATGTATCTGACGAATCATCATTAGCTGCAGGTTTATGCTGGCTGGCGGTTGTCGCGCGGTTTGAGGATGACAGGATCCATGCCTATCCTTGCGGACTCTGTAAGTGGCTCTGCAGACCCAGTTTGGAGCGGCCGAGTCTCGAGCAGGTGGGACATTAAATCCCCGTTGACGTCACAGGGACCGTTGCATCTCTGTGGCGACATTCACGGGCTACCAGCGTATTGCTGCCGACGGTCCCCCTCGCGAAAGTTGCAAAATCTGATTGCCACCCATCGAATAAAACATAGTAACAAGCGAAAAGGGGACTAACACAAACACACCAGAATCCGTGACACACGGCTCTTGCTGCTTGTTGAGAGAAAAAAAAAACCTTCAACCCGCAGTTGCTGGTACTTTGAGCAAAATTTTCCTTAAACAACATCTTGCCACGCTAGAGTGTAAGCGGTTATCTGTGAGAACGAGGATATAAAAATCGTGTGTGTGTGTGTGTGTGTGAGAGAGAGAGAGAGAGAGAGAGAGAGAGAGAGAGAGAGAGAGAGAGAGAGAGAGAGAGAGGGAGAGAGAGAGAGAGAGAGAGAGAGAGAGAGAGAGAGAGAGAGAGAGAGAGAGAGAGAGAGAGAGAGAGAGAGAGAGAGAGAGAGCTGAATGCTGAACGGAGAGAGCGCTGGATTCAGTGAACGCCACCGTGCATCACCTAAGCGTGAGAAAAGGGCATGACTGCATGCTGCTAATAGATGCGAGGTTTACGTGAGTGCGTGAGAACTACACATGTCATGAGGGTAGTTAAGAAGCATCGGGTGTTCGTGCACCCCGAAGACAGTTCGGATGACTGCATTGGTTCAAGCAGTTTTGCCCATTTGCGCAGTCATACCACGTTTGCGACTTTCTGGTGTCAGAATACTTGCAAAAGCGTTTCTGGAAATGGAGGGTGTGGCAGTGAATGAACGAACGAATTAATCGATGAGTGAGTGAGTGAAGATATAAATGATGAATCAATGAAATAAATAATGAGTCAGTGAGTGAATATGTAAATGATGAATGAGTAAATGAATGGATGGATAAACGAACAATCGAACGAATGAAGAAAAATGAGTAATGCTTAGTTGAGTGAATGAATGCATGACTGGTTAAGTGAATGAATGAGTGAATGCACAAATGAATGAATGAATGAATGAATGAATGCATGAATGAATGAATGAATGCATGCATTAATGAATGAATGAATGAATGAATGAATGAAAGAATGCATGAATGAATGAATGCATGCATTAATGAATGAATGAATGAATTAATGAATGAATGAATAAATGAATGAATGAATGAATAAACGAACGAATGAACGAACGATGGAATGAATGAAAGAGTGAATGAATGAGTGAATGAATGAATAAATAAATAAATAACGAACGAACGAACGAATGAATGAACAGGCGAACGAATGAATGCGGTTTTTACCGCCTGTCAGCTCTTGTTTTCGATGGAAAGTCACTAAGCAAGGAAATTTTTCAAGCGGGTAGCAACAAGACTAAGTCAAGTCTCCAGTCACCAGCTACTTGCCTTTTACGAGTCGCGTGTACAGAAGTGACGGAAAAAGGGGGGGGGGGGGGGGGAGAGGGGATGGGGGAAGGGGGAGTCACGCCTTTGCGTGCCTGCCTAGGTGACTGCAAGGGCACGTCGCCTTGACAACTATCCACCTGAGACTGTCAATTTTTCTGACGTCCCCCTCCCACCCCCCCCCCCCCCCAAAAAAAAAAAATCATAAAAACCCAATGGGGGTCCGGCCAACTCGACGTGAAAGCGGATCGATATGCAGCAAGGCATGGGTGCATTGTGGTGCTGATCTGGCTGCCACGAAGAAGGGGTGGAGGGTGTGGGTGGGGTGTGACCGCCGTATCGATTTCAAATCATGCATTATATATCTACCCGTGCTGGGGCTTGCGGTGACCTGTCAGGGCTGAGTTGGAAATTGCTCAAGCTAACTTTGGCGCGTTCATCTGCAGCCTGGTTGCATGCTCCCCAGGGAGTTGAGATGGTGGTGGGGTGATAAAAAGAGGTAGCCCGAGAACCCATCAAAGGATGGAAAAGCCGCAATATAAAAATATCACCTTTACCTTTTTCTTTACGTCCTAATCACGTTCTATCTACGTCGCCCCCTCCCCTCCCACGTTGTTGGCATCCGTCAGTCTCGTGAGACTATGGAGTGTGCGCCAGGTTTGGTCAGTCCGGGGTTGAGCGGCAGCGTGCTCTGTGGCTGTAGAGCCCGATCCTTGAGCCGCATGCTCTGTTGCACTTGTCGCAAGTGAAGTCTTGGCGTGGCACTGTAGATGCCGACGCTATTCTCTGTCGTCTGCGTTCTCTCCTCTCCTCCCACTGCTCCCGTCTCCTCCTCTCGCTGGCCTGGATGCCAGTCTTGACGGCGTGTCTCCAGCTGTTGCGGTCAGCGGCCACCGTTTCCCAGTCTGCTGGGTTGATGCCTCCCGCCGTCATGTCACGTTTACAAACGTCCTTGTAGCGGAGGAGAGGTCTTCCTGCAGGTCTGGATCCCGTGGCGAGCTCGCAGTACAGCACATCTTTGGGTATTCGGCCGTGGTCCATCCTCCTGACGTGGCCCAGCCATCTAAGTCGTCTCTGGCTGAGCATGGCGAACATGCTGGGAATACCTGCTTGCGCCAGTATGTCCTTGTTGGGGATGCGGTCTTGCCAGCTGATGCCCAGGATCCTTCTGAGGCAACGCATGTGAAAGGTGTTGAGCCGGCGTTCTTGGCGGGAATACAGGGTCCACGCTTCGCTTCCGTAAAGGAGCGTGCTGAGAACACAGGCCTGGTAGACTTTCATCTTGGTGTTTGTTGTCAGCATGGAGTTGTCCCAGACACGCTTTCCGAGGCGGGCCAGTGATGTTGCGGCTTTGCCAATGCGCTTGTTTAGTTCGGCGTCCAGAGACAAGTTGCTTGAGATGGTGGAGCCCAGGTATGTAAACTCCTCCACCACCATAAGGGTGTGATCGCCGATGGAGATGCTGGGAGCGGTACTGACATCCTGACCCATGACTTCGGTCTTCTTGATGTTGATGGTCAGAGCGAATTCTTTGCATGCCTGGGCAAAGCAGTTGATGAGACGCTGCAGCGCCTCCTCTGTGTGCGCAGTCAGGGCAGCATCATCAGCAAACAACAGCTCTCTGATCAGGACCCTTTGCACTTTGGTCTTTGCACGGAGGCGGGCTAGGTTGAAGAGGCCTCCATCACTTCTGGTATGGATGTACACACCATCCTCAGACTGTCTGAAGGCGTAGGACAGTAGCAAGGAGAAGAAGATGCCGAAGAGGGTAGGGGCAAGCACACAGCCCTGTTTCACGCCGCTTCTGATTGGAAAGGGGTCTGAGGTTGAGCCGTCGTACTGGACGGTACCGAACGTGCCCTCATGGAAGGACATGACCATTTTCAGGAGCTTTGGGGGACATCCGATCTATCTACGTCGCCCCCTCCCCTCCCACGACCCCTGTTTAAATGTTCTACAGGGGCAAATTTCAATGGCGTCTGCGTGATTACACAGCCAGTTGCGGGGCTGTCTGTACATCTGAGTTCGGACTGCAGTCCCAGGTGTGATACACACATGTAGATGATGTCTTTCGGACATTGTTGACTCCCATAGATAAACATGATAATAACAACGACGATGACGATGACGATGATGAGTCCTGTAAATCTGCTGGGTCCGAGACGCGTCTTTCAAGGTGCTTTTGTTGTCTTCTTAGGTACCCGGTTTTGTTCCCGGATGGGGAGTGTATCGCTGGGACAGCTTTGCTCAGGATGTGGGGTAACATGATTTCATATTGAACAGTACGTTTATCTTCTTATGAGAGTAAAGTTTGCTTCTGGGACAGATGTCTTCAAGTCACATACACGGTTGCTATGGTCTGTCAATAGTCCAAATAGTTTTCTTATAAAGCCATAACATTCCATGATCATGGATTCCAAATGTAAAGGAAAGAATCAGTAAACGACCGTCATTTTTATGAGGATAACATTTCTTCAATGGATAAGTACACGCTGTTTTCTCACGTAGTTATGATCTCCGATTTTCCACTTCTGAACTCTCAAACAACAATAAGGCCGTATTTCCCGCCCTCTGTATAAAGAGGAAACACATTAACATAATCACATAAGTTTACAGTTTATTGTCAAATCTTGACTGCCCAACGACGAAAAAAAAGAGAGATTTATTTTCCTTATTTGAGTCTGACGACGAAAACTTTTCTTTCAAGTGTAAGGTACGCACAGTAGAGCTCAAGATTGCAAGCCAAAAAGTACATTCTGTTTGGTCTTTTAATCCTATTGAAATAAAAGTTCATGTTCACTATATACTTTCTCCAGATTAAAAAAATAACAAGGAAATACACGTATGGTCCTACTTATCTAGGATATGCATGGTAGAAATCACTTGCCGACGAAATTTGCGTTTAGTTTTGTCATTGAGCTCTTTTGAAACAAAAGTTCAATGCTAACCCCAAGCATTCTTCATTGGTCATAGTTTTCTTCCTTGATCAGAAAAATGTTCCTGTTAATGTAGAATATGCATTGTAGAACTCACGATCGCAAGTGAAGTTTACGTTTTGCTTTTTCTTGTAATCCTATTCCAATAAAAGTTCACACTCACGGCAAACTTTGCTTAGAGTTGCTCTCTCTGTGTCTCTCTGTCTCTGTGTCTCTCTCTTTCTCTCTCTCTCTCTCTGGCTCTGTCTCTCTCTCTGGCTCTCTCTGTCTCTCTCTGTCTCTCTCTGTCTCTCTCTGTCTCTCTCTGTCTCTCTCTGTCTCTGTATCTCTCTGTCTGTCTGTCTGTCTGTCTGTCTGTCTGTCTGTCTGTCTGTCTGTCTGTCTGTCTGTCTGTCTGTCTGTCTGTCTGTCTGTCTGTCTGTCTGTCTGTCTGTCTGTCTGTCTGTCTGTCTGTCTGTCTGTCTGTCTGCCATGACAACTATCCACCTGAGACTGTCCAATCAATTTCTGATGTCCCCCCCCCCCCAAAAAAAAAAAAAAAAACCAATGGGGGTCCGGCCAACTCGACGTGAAAGCGGATCGATATGCAGCAAGGCATGGGTGCATTGTGGTGCTGATCTGGCTGCCACGAAGAAGGGGTGGAGGGTGTGGGTGGGGTGTGACCGCCGTATCGATTTCAAATCATGCATTATATATCTACCCGTGCTGGAGCTTGCAGTTACCTGTGAGGGCTGAGTTGGAAATTGCTAAAGCTAACTTTGGCGCGTTCATCTGCAGCCTGGTTGCATGCTCCCCAGGGAGTTGTGATGGTGGTGGGGTGATAAAAAGAGGTAGCCCGAGAACCCATCAAAGGATGGAAAAGCCGCAATATAAAAAGATCACCTTTACTATTTTCTTTACGTCCTAATCACGTTCTATCTACGTCGCCCCCTCCCCTCCCACGACCCCTTTTTAAATGTTCTACAGGGGCAAATTTCAATGGCGTTTGCGTGATTTCGCAGCCAGTTGCGGGGCTGTCTGTACATCTGAGTTTGGACTGCAGTCCCAGGTGTGATACACACATGTAGAGGATGTCCTTCGGACATTGTTGACTCCCACAGATAACCATGATGATAACAACGACGACGATGATGACGATGATGAGTCCTGTAAATCTGCTGGATCCGAGACGCGTCTTTCAAGGTGCTTTTGTTATCTTCTTAGGTACCCGGTTTTGTTCCCGGGTGGGGAGTGTATCGCTGGGACAGCTTTGCTCAGGATGTGGGGTAACATGATTTCATATTGAACAGTACGTTTATCTTCTTATGAGAGTAAAGTTCGCTTCTGGTGCAGATGTCTTCAAGTCACATACACGGTTGCTATGGTCTGTCAATAGTCCAAATAGTTTTCTTAAAAAGCCATAACATTCCATGATCATGGATTCCAAATGTAAAGGAAAGAATCAGTAAACGACCGTCATTTGTATGAGGATAACATTTCTTCAATGGATAAGTACACGCTATTTTCTAACGTAGTTATGATCTCCGATTTTCCACTTCTGAACTCTCAAACAATAAGGCCGTATTTCCCGCCTTCTTTATAAAGAGGAAACACATTAACATAATCACATAAGTTTACAGTTTATTGTCAAATCTTGACTGCCCAACGACGAAAAAAAAGAGAGATTTATTTTCCCTATTTGAGTCTGACGACGAAAACTTTTCTTTCAAGTGTAAAGTACGCACAGTAAAGCTCAAGATTGCAAGCCAAAAAGTACATTCTGTTTTGTCTTTTAATCCTATTGAAATAAAAGTCCATGTTCACTATATACTTTCTCCAGATTAAAAAAAATAACAAGGAAATACATGTATGGTCCTACTTATCTAGGATATGCATGGTAGAACTTAAGATTGCCGACGAATTTACGTTTAGTTTTGTCATTGAGCTCTTTTGAAACAAAAGTTCAATGCTAACCTCAAGCATTCTTCGTTGGTCATAGTTTTCTTCCTTGATCAGGAAAATGTTCCTGTTAATGTAGAATATGTATTGTAGAACTCGCGATCGCAAGTGAAGTTTACGTTTGCTTTTTCTTGTAATCCTATTCCAATAAAAGTTCACACTCACGGCAAACTATGCTTAGAGTTGCTCTCTCTCTCTGTCTCTCAGTCTCTCTCTCTTTCTCTCTCTCTCTCTCTCTCTCTCTGTCTATCTCTGTCTCTGTATCTCTCTGTATCTCTCTGTCTCTGTATCTCTCTGTCTCTCTGTCTGTCTGTCTGTCTGTCTGTCTGTCTCTCTCTCTCTCTCTCTCTCTCTCTCTCTCTCTCTCTCTCTCATGTGCGTGTGTGTATATACTTATTTGTATATATTTTTATGTCTAGTTTCATGAATGTGCCTATGCTCGAAAATTATTCACACACAAAAGCATTTCACTCAACATTCAAGTACAGGAACAGATTGTGCAAGGGAGGTAACCAGAGCCTGCAGTCATTTTCTCTCATCTCAAACAAATTATTTCCAATTTTCCGCTACCACTGGTAGCGACGGCTGTTTATTATTTTGGAAAAACACAAAATTCAGGAAAAGCATTGAAAAGGACATAACTAGAATATGCTAAAAAAATTCTATCTCAAAACATTTATGAGATCTTCCCCTGAAACGTTCCAAACAAGGGAGTTAACCCAACGTTTAGGTTGTTTACAAGGCAGAAAAAGGCCATAAACCTGAAATAGGGTGGAATATCCGGCCCTAGGGAAGGTTCCGCCACCCATAAAACCTTTCCTCAAGTTGTGTTTGACTCATTGACTCATGCTAAGATGAGCCGAATGAACAGTGATGCATAATCCATCAGTGTCATCAAAATGAGTCCCAGTTGGGCCCTCATTTGCTCCGTTCAACAACATTATCGATGAACTGTACACAATAATGATGAGCTCTACTGTATTACTCAGTACTGGTAAAATCACACTATTTACACGAGTCCGCAAAATGACCTCAATATATGAGTCTCAGCTGGGCCCTCATTTGCAGCGTTTCAACATTATGTATGAACTGTACAACAAAACTCGTGAACTCCACTGTATTACTCGGTACTGTAAAATGATACTATTTACACCAGTCCGCAAAAATGACCGCAATATGAGTACCAGTTAAGCCCTCATTTGCAGTGTTACAATATTATGTATGAACTGTAGAACAAAAATCATGAATTCCGCTGTATCTCTCAGCACTGTAAAATCATACTATTTACACAAGTCCACAAAAAGGACAGTAATATGAGTCACCGTTGGGCCCTCATTTGCAGCGTTACTTAAAATCATAAACTCGCTGTGCTGCTCATTCTGAAAAAATATACTGTTTACACAAGTCCGCAAAAATTATCGCAATATGAGTCCCAGTTGGGCCCTCATTTGCAGCGTTACAACATTATGTATGCTGTACCACCAAAATCATGAACTCCGCTGTGTTGCTCAATACTGTAAAAATATACTATTTACACGTCCGCAAAATGTCATTTGCGGTTTCGTAAAAGGTTTATGGCATGCCAAGCGAAATCATACTTAAAGTCACCCTATTTATGCATGTCCACAAAATGAGCCCCAATTGGACCCTCATTTTGAAGTACAAGGAAGCGAGGAACATATGGTACTAAGACAGAAAGTGAGCTCTCATTGGCCATGTACTAAATCCACTTCTAAATTGCTAAAACTCATGAACTCGGATGTACGAAAGGAAAGCGTTAGACTTCCATCTACCCGCCTGTCGAATTTGCGCATCTGAAGCCCCATGCTGCGCCATGTGTGACGCCCCTCCTATTCGGAAGCTATGTGAGGTGTAACGCTCTTGCCCATGCCCCTCTACTTCTAATGCCAGCCGCAGCTCGGTGCAGAATTGACTTCTTGTTACGGCTTGTTCATCAGAATTGCAGAATAATGGCCCAGGTGAGCTAGGTCTATGCGCCAGGTATTGCTTCATGCACACGACTGGACAATGGGCGCCCAATGAGATTTGTTCGATCGTGTGAACAGAAGTTTTCCCCTCGCTATGCTTGTAGTGACGGAAGTTGAGCTTGATGTTCCTGCTGGACACGGTGACATCCTGCGATAAGAGGTTATGTTCAGACCGCGTGATCTCCCCAACCCTCAGCAGACCATAGAACGCTAGCGAGCACAAGGCTTTGAAACGCAATCGAGCAAGTAAACCAGTGAGGATATTGGGCACGACCTGGAAAAGATCCGAAAGTAGTTCTTGTGTTACTGGAAGTAGTGTGTTGCACATAGTAGCGTTGAAATGGTCGTTATCGGCAACATTTCCGGACACTGTACCCAAGGTACTCTGTCCGATCGGACCGAATGTTTCCGACTTCGACCATTTCAGCAGCGCCAATAAACGTCGTTTATCTTAAGATTACACCCGAATCACGCAGACCGTTAAGGTGCATGGAGTACAGTACCGCCGAGCAAGACGTTTGTCACAAAACGCAGATACATTAACGCGGCCGGATCTTAGCATAATTCCCCGGGCGTGCGAAGTCAGTCTGCGGTCTGAGCTGAGCGCTATCATCGGTATGTCACGTGACTGTAAGGACGAGATTTCAAACTGAGGTACTCTGTCCGATCGGACAGAGTACCTCACTTACAGTGTCCGGAAATGTTGCCGATAACGACCATTTCAACCATAGTAGCCTTTGAGTAAGACAGGAGAGAGAAAGAGATAGGGTTACATCACAAGCATGCCCATGCTATGCATACGATTCAGTTAGATTGTGTCTTTGTTCACTAAGAGCGTCAAGTTTTCATGACTTCGTATTTACACGTGGTTCGTCAGTGTGGCTTTTGCGAGCTCTTGTTACGCTCTCAGCCTTGACAGAAAAAACAATTCTGCAACTTCCGATGACGTCAAGACACGGTGGATAAAATTGCTTTTTTTCACTCCAAAGCGTACATCCACCCCCTCCTTCTTTTGCCGTACTTCTCTCACCCTGTTGTGTTCCGAGCGTTGTACTTCTTTCAATCAATAAAGACTGGAGGCTTATAAATAGTTCAACTCGTAGAATTTACTACCATACTTCTTACAGTGTAACTGAACGTGTCGTTGGCCCTCCACATGGCGCCCGACAATTCCCCCGCCGCGCATGCGCGCATAACGCGTCATCTAATGACATAGAATTCAGAACGAAGGCCAAACCAAGTGATAAAAACACGATAGCACGACACACCCCACCTCACACTTTATCCGCCCCTTTTATGTCTTTCTCTCTCATCTCCGCCTAACCTCTCGCCCCCACCGAACGTAGTGTTGTTCGCATCGTTTCACAGGTTAAAACGAGAGGATTTGCAATGTTTAACTACCCATAAATTTTCTACAGAATTTACAGCCATAAGTTTGTTGGTGCACTAGCTGGTTTCTGAAGGAATGGTGACCCGCAGTTAACTCAGCAAAGACGAAGGTAAAGGCAAACCGCACGAACTGTAAGCCTAAAGCGTGCGACATTGTTCTTGTCATGCACATGGCTGCTCACGTGATACATGGGCGGGGGCGGAGCGGAAAGATCCTTTCAGATGTATTAAGAATCTTCTGCGCATGCGTGTGTGTGATCCTTTAATCAGCCGGAAGAAGGGTGGGGGAGATATGCACAGATGTTGTTGGTGGGGAGTGGGGGGTGGGGGTGTGGATTGCGATGAAAATAAGCCGTCTTGTCGCTTCCAAAAGGGGAAGAAAGCAATGTTTTGTGCTTTACATAGAATTCACAAAAAATGGTGACCTCAAGATGGATGATGCCGATCACGCCTGTTTCTTGTCATTAAAGTACGTGCTGAAGGCGTTGTAAATGTTTATTCATTTTTATGATATGATATGACATGATATGAGAGGATATGATATGGTATAACATGACATGATATATCACATGACACGATATGATATGATATGATATGATATTATATGATATGATATAATATGATATGGCATGATATGATAGGATATGACATGACATGACATGACACGATACGAAACGATACGATACGATACGATACGATATGACATGAAGGACATGACATGACATGACATGGCATTACATGACTCGATATGATATGATATGATATGACATGACATGATATGATATGATATGATATGATATGATATGATATGATATGATATGACATGACATGATATGATATGATATAGGCAGGTTCTGCCTGAGTCATGCAAGGCGTGCAAAGAGATGAAGGCAGCAGACGAGTACCTGGAGCTGTAACTAGGTGTGGCCCTCCCCCCGACAGTGTCAGGAAGTGTACAGGGCCGAAACACTTGTTGACGGGAGCTCTTCCTCTGAAGACCGTCTGCTGCCTCGTTGCATAGGGAGTTTCTTGCCACAGGATATGATGGCTGATTTCTCGGGTCCGAGGATCACTGGGAAGGAAGTCTCTGGCGACCTGCCCTCTGGTGACTGTGTAGGCCAGTCTTTGATTGTCACTAACTGGCACACATTGGGCATGGGAATCACTGGGTAGGGGGACTCCGGGCAGCCACATTTCCCATGTATTTCCGTTGGTACATCTGTTACGACATATGCAAAGTGCTATGTATCAATGTATTCGAGAAAATGCCGAGTAAAGTTTTCAGCACATTAAGTCACATATAAATTGTCCTTATATTTACATCACTGTTTGTTTTTTTATTGCTCCATGAACATGCGTTTTTTCTGGATATGCATAAATAAATAAATAATTAATACTGTGGCTGCAATATCTCATTTTGTCAATTTTCGATCTCTAGCCTTGATTTCTCATACACGGTCACAGTATTATGTCTGAGGACAACGAAACCCTTGTCTCGGTCAGTGCCAGCCTGAAGAATTGCCTAAGCTTGCTGACGCCTGTTGCCAAGAACTTTCCATAATGAGACCGTAGCTGAGAACTCAAGCTGAAAGCTGACAGAACTGGAGGGGGTGTAGGGGGGAGACGTTGAGAGTGTTTCGCGCCGTATCGCTTTCGTGTGGCCTCGGATCTCGCTTTGCAAAATCACCCCGCGCTGCATTTGCACGCCGATCTCCTCTGCGCAGCACTTGCAGCTGGTGACATGGAATAGCTCGGACGCATGCACTCTGAAGGACGACAAGTAAAAATGACATGAACATGGGTCGCTGTTTTGAGTCTAGAGGGCAAAGCCGTGTCAAAGTACAAGATGACCTTTCTCCTCCAGTCAGCAGTAATCCCTTACACGCAAGAAAGATTAATTTACTCAGCCATGGTTGAAAATGCAAATGAAATGCAAAGCTCGGTTTTGTTATGCTCACGAGAATTAATGGCACCAGCGACTTTCTGACAAGCGCCGTCGTCCACGCTCTCGCCTTTCCTGTGAACAAATAAATCTTCGTGCTTTGAGCTCTGAATCAGATTCAAACTCTGAAACCTCTCCCTTTTGTCACTATGAACTTGGCATGAGCTTTCAAGCAGCCTTTTATCTCCCCGAAGAAAGTTTTTGACGTGCCTCAGTTTAAAAAGGACGAACTTCTTCACTTTCCAATGGTCGTTGCGAGGCAAGAGCCTCTAACCATCGGAGCATTCAGTGCTGTTCCAGAGAAAGGCTGAACTGCATTATCCCTGTCAATATTTTATCTTAATAAATATCCCCATAGAAAGGGTAATGAAAGGTTGGCACGCCTACCTTGTCATTGGTTGCCATGATGGAGCATTTAGAATGCGGTGGCTGACGACCATCAGAGCCCGTTGTTCTGTGTTCCCCATCCAACCGAGTCTTATGATTAATTAGCGGACTTTGCCCGCTACACCTGCCACACCCATACACAGGAGTATGGCAAAAGACGACCAACTGCATGGAGGGTTAACTGGCATAATAGAGAGGGAGAGCGGAGTATGGCTGCACACGTTAGTGGGTTTCGACTGCTATCTCCTCCTTCGTCCTTCTCACTCTGCTGAGATTCTCCTCCTGCTCCTGCTCTTCCTCCTCCTGCTCCTGCTGCTGCGCCTGCTCCTCCTGCTCCTGCTCCTTCTCCTCCTGCTCCTGCTGCTGCTGCTGCTGCTCCTCCTCCAAAAAGGCAATGTGCTGTCGATGGGTTGTTAAGCGTTCAGCAGTTTTCTCTGTGACCGTATCAGCGCTTTACAACGACAGGAAAGAGAGGGACAGCGGAGTACGACAGCAGACTGTAGTACGTGGGCTTTTGCCTGCTACCTCCTCCCCACGACCCCATTCCCCCACCCCTAACCTCCAACCTACCCCACCCACCCCTGTCCTCCTCCCAGACCAAAACATTATCAGTGTGAACATGTTTTCAGTGCAGGGATGGACAGGGGTATTCTTTATTGAGGGGGAGATAAGCACGTCTCTCTTTGCATCAGCATCGTATCTCGACCACCCGTCACTACTCCCGGTGCCATTCTCACCTCAAACAAGGGCTGGCATAACGCTACCCAAAACTAAAAAAACACATTAAAACCCCCGTTTAATGCTACCTAAAAACCCTTGACTAAACCTCTTTTTACATCACACCCACTAAGGTAGATAGCCTATTTACTTCCTTAAGGCACATAGAGTATGTGTGTCGTTTGAATTCAGCAGCTTCGGTGGTGCGGGAATGCATGTATACAAGCAAAAAAGCAAACAAACAAACAAACAAATACAAACACACTCATTTTGAGCTTTACAGATGCAGAGGTCATCTTTGTTCAGGATTGTTAACAGATACTATAATTCATCCACTGAAGGGTTAACACAGACAGACAGACAGAGAGAGAGAG